>JAAONU010000010.1:27896469-28110396 GCA_012932295.1 Cyclina sinensis
TTGGTAAAAGTTATACTGTAGCATTATAGAAGTATTAAAACAGACTTTGAATGACAGTTACTCCTTAAATAAATGAGTGGCAATCGAGCTAATAACAACGTGTATTGATAGTTTGATAAATTTTAAATATATCTGGTAAAATGTTAAACAAAAAGGCGTTGCTTAAGTATTTAGCATTCCTGCAATAAAACGATTGCAACTACTAAAGTTCTAAACAAGAGGACCAAAAAGTCCTTGGTCGCTGACCTGAAAAGGAACAAGCAAACAATGGATCGCGTTTGGGGGCGGGGGTGGCGGGGTAAGTAGTGCCATGTTTGAGATGGAAGTAAAAAACGAATGAGACAAGTTTGCGCAAATACTTTACAAAAAAGGTTATTGTTGGAAGATTTTCATAAAAAATATTTGCAAAATAAAGTTGTCCCTTCGGTAGGCCGATTTTGACCTCGGAGCCATGACTTGTCAGATTTCGGTAAAGGTCTTCGAGGTGATGCTTTAAACCAAATGTCTTAGCTCTAGGCCTTACAGTTTCCGGTATTCTTATTTTTTCCTTTAAGTTGGGAAGCATTGCATGGAATACAATTTATTACATATATTGGGGACAATTCAAGGATAATTGCTGCGAATTTTCCTAGTGTTAAAGGTAAAGAAGGTGTTTCCTTTAAAGTCATTTGTAGACTACGGACAATAAACATACTAAAAACCTCTTAAAAAGCTATATACTTATCATATATGTTGAAGATATGCCTTGAAAAAATAGATAAAGATTAGTTTCAAGTTGTAAAAGTTGTTAAAAGTTAGAAAAAACTACTTGATGGACTTTGCCCACACGTCTCTATCCAAGATGACCCTATAGAGAAATTTAAGGGTTTGAACAAAATAACGAATACAATGTACTTTTTAAAGAAAAAAAAAGTTTTTATTACTTACATTGACTCAATAGTTTGCATTTGGTCGTCAGTCTAGATGTTATAAACATTTATAACTGCAAATCATAGAGTCACTATTTGTCATTTTCAAAAGACCTAAAATAACAAGGACCTGAAACTAGTTCACATCTCAGAAAATCACGAGGCAAGTAAAGTCTCGGTTGTATTTAGTATTAAACTTCAAAACAAAACGCATCATGCATTTTTTTCTACAAAATGATATTTAAATGAGCAAATCGGACAATAAATAAAATAATATAGTTAATGCAAAGATAAAGCCCCTGTGTCCTAATGAGTGTGTATTATCTGAATACTACCTAACTTATAATCAGAATTTCTGCAATAATCAAATATTATAACGAACTATCTAGCAAGTTTAACGTCATACGGGATGTAAGACAGGGCGGTAGTCTGAACTCTAACTTGAAGAATGGTGAAACGTTACTATGTTGCCAAGATCTACCCATCTTGGAATAACGAGGACAGGTTTGCTGAAGGGGAATCAATAAATTAATTTCCGAAAGCTCTTCGTAAACTATACAGGCTAATGTGTGCCGGTCTACATGGAACTAATGGACTTGATCCCCATATTTCTATTACATTACATAAAGATACATCTTGCAAGTTCTGTTATATTGATTAGATAACCTTTACAAACTAGTGATATTGGTACCCTTTATCTAGACTAGAATCCTCCCTACAGAAGCACAGTTGCATATTAAAATACTTAGATTATTTTGTTTTAATTTTGTTATCCAAGTTTGAACAAAGCGACTTCAAACTTCAGCAAAAGGGTATCCCTGATAATTTCAACTGACTGATAAATAGAGTATAGAAAATTATATCCAGTGCTGAAAGTTTCATGCTATCCATGTTCGAGGTCACCAGGCTACCAGTTAGAATTTCATGTATGGCTGGAAATAATGTATTTAAGGCGTTATCAAGTATTAAACAGCAATGTGAAGCGATTGTAAATTAACATGGAGTGTATATGTGTGCGTTTATAATCTATAGGTTGAATACTTTGAAACGATTTTTTTCCATTTCTGGAGGCGAACATCACGACGAAGAAGAATATAGACAAAAACTTGAAAATGGAAAAGTACAGGAAGACTGGTAATTTCACCACATTTCAAACTTAAATAATTTACTTAAGAATTCCTTCTCTTCTTTCAGCACCATGAACTTGGATGATGTTTTTTTTATTTCTTGTATCTGTCTTTTGTACTCGTCGTCAGGTTCTATTGTACAGTACTTTGTTTCTACTACAACAGATTGTTGTAGGGTTTGCATCACGTCAACTAACTGACAGAAAGATGAAGCTGGAATTATCAAACCGTCCAACACAACAAGTGTATTTTCAGGTAGGTTGCTGTCTGCCGCTTGATACTTTGTACACTTCAACACGAGGTCAGGATTAGATAAAAGCACTAGTTCACACTTTTCTAGTATGGCAAGGTTTATTTCCACTTTTGTCACAGGTATTCTCCACAATGACATACTACTTAGTTGTGAATGTTGAAGGAAGTCCAGTCTACTCCCTTGGCAGTCATACCCGTGGCCAGTACAATACAAATCACCCAGCACAATCTTTCGTAAAGCCTTTGTCCCGGATAAATAATTATAGAACTTTGTAATCTCACTGTGACTGAGTGAAAACTCGCGGATATCTATCGCTTCTAACTTGTTTAAACTTGTTACACCCTCACACGGTAAACAAGGCCGACACAGTGAACCCTGTAGAAATAAACATTTAACAGACGTTTTCAGTAGAACTGCAACACCACTGTCGTATTCTCCACGAAAGTATATTTTCTCCAGGTTTTTAAGATCAGTCAACGAGAAGTCCTCAATAATTTGAAGTGTACTCTTGTAAGGTTCCAGAAACAGGTCAAAATAAACTGACCTGATATTTTGTTGATTTTGTGTTGTCAGGAGGCGGAGATTTTGCCGGTATTGTTCTTGTTTACAGCTGCTATCAATAAAAACATCTTCAATACAAAAACTGGCTTGATTTTCTTGTAACATTTCTTTAAAACACGAAATCAGCAGGTGCTGGTATTGTTGTAGAGGAGATATATGTTTCCATTCTACTGAACACATCCTGTACTTACGTGTTAGTTCATCTTCTTTCACCACTCTAACCAGATGGCCTGAAATCTTAGATGCCATATTTGCATTGATCCCGCTAGAAAACTGAAAAACATTTGATATTTCGAAAATGTCTTTAATACATTTACATTTTGATTTCACGGTTTCTAGTACTGACGATTGATTGGAGGCGGAACTGATGTATAGTGCTGCGAAATATTCTTGAACTGATTTGTGTGAAAACGACATTTTTGCTTTCTTTGTTAACAGTTTACTGCGATCTTCTGTTTTTGTTAGAAGTCCTGTTTTAAGACAGAAATCTAAACTCGTTTTGCTCACATAATCTTTGGCTACAGAAATATCAAATACAAGAGTGCTCTCCTCTTTTGTTTCCTTAAATAACATATGAAAACATAGCTCTCCTAAAGACATGAGAAGCGAGTAAAACTTTACACAGTTTTTATGTTCATTGAAACATGGTGGGATATCGCCTTGGGGATATGCTGGCACATGTGGAAGGTCTTTGTTCATGTATTTTACTACAGTTCTTGCAAGCAACATTTCAACAATATTGCTGTATACTTTAGAGAGAGTATTTGCTAGCTTTCCGTTGTCACACCATAGACACAGCAGGAACATTAGCAGTACTGGAAAAACTGCTAGTTCAGAAAAATGTTTTTCTAGCATAACTGAATTAAAGTCATTTACTCTCATTTTTAAGATGTCTTTATCTTCCTCGCCACTAACATATGATATAAACGACTCTTTCAGTTTGTTTCCTGACGTCTCGTTCAGCCCAACAATTTCAAGTTTCTGATCAATTTGGCTTGCATGTATGCCACCCACGCTTAATTTCCAAGGTCGGGTGGTAGTCAGCACTGTAGTAGTTCCTCGGGCGGCCCTGTGGGGGATAAATTTATCCACTCGTGTACAGTTGTTTGGAGGGTGTTCCCATTCGTCTAGGCCATCAAGTAACACCAAACATCTTTCTTTATTCAGGACATTTTCTAAATCCGTCTTGTTATATCCTGTATGCCCAAATCTTGGAAAGAGCTGGTTGAAAATCATATCGTCGACTGAACATTCGCTGGAACTGTCTCTTAGTAACACTAGAAAAACGAAATCGAATCCGCTCAAAATTTCAATTTCTTCGTCTGAGAAGTGGTCTTTATCCTCGCCCAGTGGATCCTTTGATTGACACCATGTTAACGCCAGTCTCTTACTTAAAGATGTTTTGCCTAAACCTGCATCTGCAATTAAATAAATTTCTTTGTAAGAGTTTCGATGCTTCTTGTTTTCCTCGTATTTGTAGAATATATTGCAGAATGGAACCTTTGTTTTTTCTTCTTTCCCACCACCAATATTTCTTTTGACGTTCACATAATTTATATCTGGCATAACATAGAACTTTAGGAGAGAGGTATCTTCCTCTTCAATCATTGGCGACAACTGAATGGTAGCGTACTGTCGTCTGTAGGTGGCCTTCAAATCGTTCCTTAGATCTGAAATTGTTGGAAAATAAGAATTATAAGCTTGATGTATTGAAAATTCTATCATACACTAAACGATTTGCAATTCAAGCTCTGAATAAGTTATAAAACAGTTTTGTAAAAAACAACAACAACTTCAACATGACTTACCTACATCATTAATAGTTTAATACATGTACTTCATTATTAAATATGTTGAGAAAGCGCTTTACGAATATATACATGAATAAATGGTTATACACTCAAGCAGACGGACTATTTGACAGCTGTCATTGTGGTTATTTAAACTATAAATACACTGGCACTACATACACTCAATTACCACAGGAACTCGTAACTGTCGGAACAGACATTCCTGCTAGATTATGAAGCAAAATGCAGAAATATTGATATACTTATGTGATATACGATTTTCTAAGTGTAGGTTAACACATGGTTAAAGCTCATATATTAAGATATTTTTAACAAGTGCGAGGAAGCGCTAGCGACGGTAGAAAATACCATTATTCATGTTATTTAACGTCTTTTGCGCAATAAGTCCTTTGATTTTGTTGCTTTTAATGTCCCATTTGCTTCTTCAAATAACAATATGCCCTAGTATGATTTCACAAATGTATACTTAACTGGTTAAACTAATTTCGACTTGCGAACCTCTTAAGAGGCCTGTTTATGTTACATTCGATGGCTGCAATTTCACAAATCTGACATCCACAAGGAAAAGAAAATACCTTGCCGGGACTGAAACCTTCGCCCCATCTACACCCCCCCCCCCCCCGCACCAACCCTCTAAGTGGAGGCTTTTACCACTAGGCTACGGTGGCAGTAAGTACGCATTGTCTATAAAATAGAAAACCCTTTCACCTTTGATTCATGGTTTCAGGTCCCTATGTATAGTTGAAATTTTACAATAAATCGTGTTAATTTCATTATATACCCTGTCTATACAAGATATATGAATCGACTATGATATGCTCGACAAAACTTGTTAAAAATGAAAACAATTATGGAGTTGACATAGTAATCGAGAAATGACATAAAGAGATCGGACGATTTTGGACGTTATATTTCATAGAATAAAAACAACCATATAGAACCGACTTCAATGGTTTTGATTTTGTATTTTCTAGGAAAGTCTAGAAACGTTATTAATATTTTATCAGTCTGTTTCTTTTCATAAAAAAATAAAAGTGTCTCAACCTGACAACAAAAACCGACATTGCAAGGTCTTGAAGGGTAGTAAATATTGTATGCAAGTTAAGTTCCACAGGTTTAAGGCAAGTGAATTCTAACACTTTGTTTTAATACACATCTTGAACCGTACGGGTAGTACGGAAATAACGCAATCATCTTGAATTGATACATTTCACAATTCTGTTGCGTGTTCGGTTGTTCAGCTTTAACAGGTTTTGCACCAGAAACACATATTGACAAACTTTCTTTCTACATACGATACCAATCATAACAACCTGATTTACCTGCACTCAATAGATTTGTCCCGAGTGCGACTAGATGTTAAAGATAATGCAATGAAAGTGTGGGAAAAAAATCTCAACTGTTCCACGAATATTACAGAAATTCATAAATTAATAACTGTATAAAATCTTTGTTAGTAGATTTGATAGGCGGAAAGAAATAACAATCAAAATCAACGCATTAAAATCACAAATATACAAAAAATATTTTAAGTTTGTTTCTTTTTCTTTCAGTCTTTCTTACACAGGATCTTCTTTATTTCTTTGTTTCCGACACTCTTTCTATCTTTGTTGTTTCAGTATCTTTTCATAATAGTTAAAATCCGTCCATCCATCCATCCATCCACCCATCCATCCAACCATGCTGAGTGAACGAACGAACAAACGAACAAATAAATGACTTAGTGTAAGAAAGTGTATCCATTTTCTATCGCTGATTTAATCTACGCTTAACAAGTGACGGATTCCCTCGGCAGTGTGTATATACATTCACATATATACGTATATATTAAATACATGTATTTATTTCCAAATTCCCCTTACTATTCCATATTGCCGCTGTACACCGTAACGCACGAACGACAACACTAAGAAACAAATAGTCTTACTTTTCTCAAAGTTACTTCCCTTATAATATCAGTCGTGCAGCCACGTAAATGAAGAAATATTGAATAGAATTACATAAATTGTTTGATATTCTTTCGGCTGTAATGAAGACTCTTTGATAATGCTGTACACAAAAGTTTAATTATTCCGTGCTTCTTAAATCAACGTTTTTTCTTCCAAAAAACGTTTGCTAACGAATAGCAGTCGCGTCTCTACGGCTTACAGCGGGATGCTACAGCCAAGGGACATAATTATTCGTCACTTTCAAAATGGCAGACGAAAACGTCACTTGCAAAACTGAAAAGTAAACTGTTTTCATAAGTTTAAGAATAAACGTCTTACCTCAATATTTCGTCAAATGTCCTTTCATTCTAATAACTTCATTCATCCTCGCTGGAATTGTTTTATATAAGGTCTGAATATATGCTACTGGTTTGTTTCCCATATGTGTGTAATTTCGGCGATAAGCTGCTCCCGGGTATGGATGTTTTTTAGCATGTTTTCAGTACAATAAATCCGATCAATATTCAGCGTACGCAAATCAATTTACGCGGGTGACGAATAATTATGTCCCTTGTCTGTACTATTTGGTGCTTACGCCCTGCCCCGCCTCAAGAAAAAAAAAACGAATATTATAGCAGAGTATTTATTTTGTGGCCGGATTCTCGAGTTTGTTGTGTATTCACAGAGAGAGAGAGAGAGAGAGAGACTAACTAAGCCAAATCAGCGCCTATTACATCAGATTTCGTAAATTTATATTAAAAATTCATTTTCTTTTCAAAATATATGTAAACAAGGACATCTTTTTTTTCAATTCAACAAAGAATAGCAATAATTATCGAACTGTCTTGGTAAAAAATAAAGCCAGGTCTATCGTATAAGATACTTTTCGCGTATATGCGATTACATGGCATAGTGAAGCTAAAGGAACTCAAACGGGTATAATTCTCGACAAAACGTACAGAAACAATGTATATCAAAAATCATATAGCATCAGTTATCGGATATAAAATAATGTTTATGTGCGAATCTTATTGTCATAAACTGTTTTACTCTTGAAATAATACTCGCTTGTTTCACCTGTGAAAATCCTCAAATTATATTAAACCAACTACATGTATATAAGAACATCAGTCGGCTTGAAAAACCAATACTTAAGACTCATGAATTAACCATCTTAATCCTTCATGCTTAATATCTAAAATGGACGTGTCCGTCTTTCAGGTCGGACAAGTCCATTCATTGTTTATGGGGGTGCTTACTGAAAATGCAGTGACTGATTGGCGAATGGTGCAGACAATGATCAGACGGCACGGATGTACAGGCTGATCTCTGTCTGCACTGGTCGCAAAGGCAGAATCAATTGCCAGAAACAGACTTAAAGTTAATGTTCTAAAGATAACAAACAGTGCTACTTTCGGTTTCGCCATCCAAAGGGTTTATCGCTTTGTTCTATCAGTTAACCAAAACATCTGGTGCATGCGAACAACTCTTTAAGTATTGTTTCTAACTGTAAAATAAATCCACTCGTTTCTCTCTCTCTCTCTCTCTCTCTCTCTCTCTCTCTCTCTCCGCAGAACATCATATCATTATAGCTTTAGAGAGACCAACAAATTAACTACCGTATACTTTACTGCATGTATTCAACCAGCCCGTTCTTGAAAAAAAACTAATTGATGTATAAACATGATAAAAGAGCGTATGCTATTTTTTACCTTAAGGTATAATGCACCTGATGGAAAAGTATTTGTTTATATTGAATCCGTATCTAAACAAATATTCTACAACAACAATTTTCTAGATATGAAAGACTTATACAAATGCACGCACTTTTCCTATTGAACTTGGAATTGATAAATGATAGCTCTCAGTATAAGGATGTGCAGCTCTCAGTATAAATATATACCTCTTAAAACTATAGTTAGCTTGAACAACAAGCTTTACAAATGAGGTCATGTGGTAGCCTTACCCTAGTGAGGAAACAATGTAGAACACCGCCCCCACCCCTCCCCGGACAAACACTACACTTCTTTAACGTTTAACGCTTGCACATGCTTAGAGTGGACAAAACCCCTTACATCAATTTATCAGTGTGGATAAAACTCTCTACATCATTTTGTCTTAGTGAAAAACATCTATATATTTTTGATATTATGGTCTGTTGTGAATATAGTCTTTTGATTTATTAACTTGTCAAATTCGTTTTATTCACTTAAAACCTTTAGAGCTGCATTAAACAAACTGAAGTTTTACTCAGTCACCTCTTTTATGTGTATAATATGGTATTTATTAACCTTTGATCTCGTATGATGTAAGCCTATTTTCAATCAATAAATTGTTTGTATTAATTGAGTAAAGTATCAGTTTGCAACAATGTTACAACAACTGGAGTTATCGTGATGATTTGCTAAATAGATAATAACTATTTTCCTTCTCTGGTCAAAAAGAAACAAAGATATCCAAATGAATTCCAGCTTAACACAACAAACACATCAGTAAAGCAAGCAAGCTTTCATTATCTAAATCATTCTATTGAAAATGGTTTTGTGACTACCAAAACATAACGATAAAAGAGACGATTTTGATTTCAATAGGCCTTGTGGTTTCAGACAAGATTTCCATTCAATTGTCGTGAGTTCTGTATGGAATATCCGGAGACAATCCAATGGTGAATTTAAGTGACGTCATATTGCAACTGGCATTATAGCTTTAGATGAGAAAATTTCGAATTCTTTGATATAAAAATGATAAACGTCTGTGCAAAATGAAGTGACATCTCAGGTGATGTCAGATTTGAACCCAAAATAACTGTAGGTCTTTTATCCGAATTCGTGATCCCTGCTTAAAGTTGCATATGTTGACTCTGTGCGGTATAAGCCAAACAGGTTTATAGAACAGCCTCTGCTTAATGTAAGTATTGTTTCCAATTGTTCATTTTCTAGTAAATCACGTTACAGACTGTTTTTATGACTGGCTACTGTCACCGCTCAACACGGTTCTTATTTGTTTTGTTATTTTCGTATACTCAGTGGCGAAACAAAATTTCGATTGCCGTGGTCAGTATCTCTGAATGTTAACGTAGTTTGTCAACAATTATAGTATGTTTCTGACACCAAGAAATCTTCATAATGAGGCGGAAAAAAAAGATATCGTGAAATGTCTTTTAGATAGCATTTGTAATTATTTTTTACGAATTTTTAGGTTATCCCTGAATATGGCCCGAATATGTGCGGGCGTATTAATATATCAATGTTAAAGTGGACGTGTCAGTCGATGCCTGTTCCAAGCAAAATATCTATAACAATGTTACACAAATTTCACAAGGTATTGCAGGGCAATACTGAAGACGACAGTTTGTATAAGCTTTACTTTTAGAGGGAGATTATTAATAAGAAATAATGATGTTCAATATTTTGTCAAATTAACATTAGATGATAAGCTCATTGTTAGCCAGTTGCTAAAAGACCCTTTAGCTGTTGTCTTTCTAATAACGCATTGTTTGAAAACAAAGTAGATAGTTTTTGTAATAAATGACATTCAGATTTTTGATATTAAAATATATATTTTTACACTAGTAAATACACTCTGCAAAAATCGATCGTATGGATCTTAACTTATACTCTCCCATGTCGCCAGTTAAACTAAAAGCTGTTAGGAGTTCTCTGTATATAATACGATTTATGATTACTAAATGATCATGAAATATCTTTTAAAAAGCTACTCCATAACTGTATTGAGAACAATAAAACGTGTTAGGTAAAACAATAATTACTCATAGATTCAATGATTATTGTGCCATATACATTTGCTACAAAGGGTAAAGTAGCACGATCATGCAAAATGACCCACAAACGATTTTGCAGACTCGCTTCATTTTTTTCTGAAGCCTTCGAATAAAAGTTTACTCGTGACAGATCCAATATATGTATTAAAATTAGTCTCAGCTAGTACATTACCGTGGTATGAATAAGATGATAGGACACAGCTTGCACTAGGAAACATATCAATATTTCTACGTTGATCCTCTATGTAACTATCTTAAATCGTTCCATACATATTTCCGTTCTGTTGTACCTTTGGGCGATGTTTTGATTTGAATGTATTTATCAGTTTATTTTTCAGTCAGTATACGACAGCTAATTGTTTAAAATTGTTTCGTGACAATTCAAACAAGCTGGCTTCTCTGATTTTTTTCTTACTTTCAAGAAGTTCTCATTTCTTTTAATTTGATGTTATAGTTGGCCTACATAGAGACGTAAACCGAAAATTAAGTGAAGAAAACAAACAATTGCATATTACCTATACTACAGACTAGAAATGAGTATGACTTACTTGTTTTCATTTGAAGATACGCCTGTTCTTTTCTTTCTTCTTCAATACTGGTTTTACCAGAAGTACCTGAACATAATAATAGTAATAATAATAATAATAATAATATTCAGTATTCGCAAATCTTGAAAAAAATCCTTTTAAGTCGAAAAGTTTTTTAATTGTCCATAAACGAAAGTATATATGTATATAAGCAAGTGTACTCAACGTTTACAAAGGTTGAGTTTGTATTTAACATGTCTAAACATTAGACTTGTGCAGTGAAATGTAAATAAAACATAACATTCTACCTGCTGACGCTTCATGTTGAATTGTTGAACTTTGCTTCTGTGAAAAAAAGAGAAAATAATCAACGAATTACACTGAAAGCAACTATGGAACAACACGCAATACTTGATAGGAAACTAATTCACCGTAAACTGCCTGTGTATATGTGTATATGTATACTGTCTTCCCTAAAGATGAGACTGAGACTTCTATTTATTTTATTTGTTTATTAATATGGATACAAATTAATACTTTTGTGACATTTGAATTTGACGGAGGCGGTATGATTGTTTGTTCAAAACATGTACATTTACGTGTACAATACCTTCAAAGATTCGAGTCCTTTCCGAGTAGAAAATGTATATCATGGTTCCTTTAAAACTAAAATTGATGTACAACAAGTTAATAAAATGATCATTTGATCACGCACTAAAGGAAACAATATTTAGCTGTATAGTCAAAGACTTAAATCTGACCATACATTACGCTATGTCTTGTGTAATAGGCTTTCTTCTGTTATATGTGATGTGCAGATGTCACTAGTGCTACAGAAAACTTAATTTTGATTAAAATAATCGACACTTCGCATCAAATAGTACATATACAATTTTCACATCGATGCCTCTAAATAAGTCTCAAAAGACAACATCTGAAGAAGTCAAAAGAAAAAAAGGTACTACTTAAAATGAAATGCGTTTTTATTCATTTTTATCTTTGTTGGAATTGTTGAGCTAGAGATTATGCAGTACTCTGAAAAAAAAAAAAACCCTGTAATAATATATATTTTTAATTATTATAAGAAGCAGATAACTTTTATTCAAAACTGTTAAAACACACCTGTATTATCAACAACATGTGAAATAATTGTAAATTTGAGTATCCAAAAATGGTAAAAAAAAGAACTTGCCATCTTCAATTGTTGCTGTTTAGCAGTCAGTTGTGTTATTGCTTCTTCTGCTTTTAGTACGGCTTCGTGTAAGGCAGCCGTCTGTTCTGATGCCTGTGCCTTTGCTTCCTTAAATTCATTAAGGACCGCCTCCTTTGCCCCACCTATTTCTTCAAGAGCCATCTTCTTTCCGATCTGGATCTCTGACTTTGCGCTAACTAGTTCTCTATGGGCCTCTTGCTTTTTACTTTGCATGTCTGATTTTGCTTCGTCTATTTCAGCAAGGAAAACCTGCTTTGCCTTTTCAATTTTTTCAATACTGTCTTTTTCTTTTTTTTCTAATTTCTCTAAAGTCGAAAGTTCTTCTTTTCTGATTTGTATTAACTTGATTTCGTCACTTAGGTTAATTGTTATCTGATCACTCTTTAACTAAAAAATACAAACAACAACAACAACTCTTTCAGGAGATATTTTCAATGTAAGAAACAATCGAGTGCCTTTTTATTAAAGCATTCCCATGTGCATTATTATATTGCAAGCCAAACAAACCTGACTTACCGTATCTTTGTAAATGCAATTGTTTAGGAAACTCAGTATGCAAATAATCTACTTTTTATTAGTTTAAGCCGTTTAGTTTATTATTAGTTTATTTTTTTTCAGTTCATACATCAAAAGTACAAACCAATCTTTAATGTAATCTTTTTGACAAAGATTTAATTATTATCTATCAATTCATCTGTCTTATCTACCTTTCAATAGGTAAACTTTTTACGGTGATTCATGATTTTAATGTTAAAAGTGAAGTCGCTAGCTCGCTAGCGTATATTTCTGGATGAAGTGTTATGTAAAAAAGATAAAAAAGAAAAAAGCAATAAGTAAGATATTCTTGTCTCATGTTATGGACCTCTGTTCAAAAAAAATGTTTATATCATTTATATCACATACCTTCTCTAATTTCTCAACAGCTTGCATTGCTGCAGGATCATGCAGCAGCGTTTTCTGGTCTGTTAAAACAGCAATAAAGATTGCAATGTAGCTTTGCAACTCTGCCTCTTCCAGTTCCATTTTCGCATGATGCATGATTACATTTCTTACACTTCTTGCCTAAAGAGATTTATATCAAGCATCAGTACATTTTCCTTGGGAGGGTGGGTACAAAATATTAAAGTTTTCTAAAATAACACCACAAAAGTAATGCAATTCCTTGTCATTAATAAACTATTTCACATGATCATAAATAGAGAGCGTCGATTGTCACTTTACTATATTTTAAAATGTTGCAGTATACCAATCAGTAAATAAAACATTATATGGTATTGTATATACAAGGCGTTCATTAAATATGTTTGAGAGATTCAGATTAAGTATTTTATTCGAGAGGTTTAACCGATAAAAGACAAATTCTTACGGAGGTAAAAACGTTCGGATTTGAAACAAGGCTACAGTCGACTTCATTCTGGAAAAACGTGTTATTGATGATAATGCTCAGAAGTCCTGATGCATCGGTTTCAGTTGAGCATGTCCCATGATTTGGTGTCGTTTGAAAACACTTGGCATAACTCCAGCCAAAAGGATCAGAACACCACGTACTTGGATCAGTATTCTGCCACATTGGGTTTTTAAATTGATGCGTTTCAACAATTTCATCATACATCTTACTGCATATTCCTCTAGGGCAGATTCTGCGGCCTCTTGGTTTGCTTCCAAAGCAGTTGTTATGATGGTTCTGCTTGCATCTGTTCTTAGTACATTGCCCAGATGCTGCATGTTCTGGCAACACATTTTCTAGTCTACATAAATTACACTGAGCCAGAGATCCGTATGGTAAGGCGCTTGTGATTTTTTGAACAGTTTGATCTCGATGGTTTAAAGCATTGTCACCAACGAATTTCTCCAAACCTTCTTGCAAATATTCCAATCCTTTAGCTCCACGCACCCAGTTCTTATATTTGGGTTTATTCAATTCTTCCTCGATGTCCATATTTTTCAAGTAAACTGAAATAAATTTTCATGTTGTGGTATGATGTCTAATAATAAAAAAGTGCAAAGGACATGTAGCTACTTCCTACAATTCCTACGAACTATGTTAAAATGAATGAATAAAGGATTGACCTTAGAAGAAATCGTGCAGTTTGACCAAGACCATAATAAAAGTTTGATATGACTGAAAATTATTGACCTTTTCTATGTTAAACGATGAATAAAAAAGGCTGAATTTATTAAGCTATTTCATTAATTATTTTATGATGATCAGGGTACTTTTTACAAATGGGTTCCAACATATCCCTCTTGCAGCTCTAATTTTCCTTGTTTTTAGAAAAAAAACAAGAATGTACTTTTTTCAGTTTGACGTTTTAGCACTTAATAGAAACATCTATTTATCTTTATTTTTTTACTACAGTGAAATCTAATAAGAATTTGTCAAACTGTAGCGTCTGTGCGTAAGTTATGCAGCGCGTACAGGCACAATATACATAAGGCAAATTTTCTTTTATGTCTCATATTTTTAACGATTAATGTGTGTTCTACTGAAGAAGGAGAATGTTTAACTGACATTAAACATTCCTGACAAGTTTCATCAACACTGATAAACGTTAGTGAAACAATGAAGACGATAAAGTGTAATTATACTGCGATGCAAAATTCTACTGTGTTTTATCTCTTAATAAAAGAAATACTAAATGAAGACATACACTGTAGAATAGTATCAAAGCATGCATCAATAAGAAACAACTACCACCATATGGGACTGAAGAATAGTATCAAAGCATGTGTCAATAAGAAACAACTACCACCATAAGGGACTGTAGAATAGTATTAAAGCATGCGTCAATAAGAAACAACTAGCACCATATGGGACTGTAGAATAGTATTAAAGCATGCATCAATAAGAAACAACTAACACCATATGGGACTGTAGAATAGTATCAAAGCATGTGTCAATAAGAAACAACTAACACCATATGGGACTGCAGAATAGTAACAAAGCATGCATTAATAAGAAACAACTAGCACCATATGGGACTGTAGAATAGTATCAAAGCATGCGTCAATAAGAAACAACTAGCACCATATGGGACTGTAGAATAGTATCAAAGCATGCGTCAATAAGAAACAACTAGCACCATATGGGACTGTAGAATAGTATCAAAGCATGTGTCAATAAGAAACAACTAACACCATATGGGACTGTAGAATAGTATCAAAGCATGCGTCAATAAGAAACAACTAGCACCATATGGGACTGTAGAATAGTATCAAAGCATGTGTCAATAAGAAACAACTAGCACCATATGGGACTGTAGAATAGTATCAAAGCAAGTGTCAATAAGAAACAACTAACACCATATGGGACTGTAGAATAGTATCAAAGCATGCGTCAATAAGAAACAACTAGCACCATATGGGACTGAAGAATAGTATCAAAGCATGCGTCAATAAGAAACAACTACCACCATATGGGACTGTAGAATAGTATTAAAGCATGCGTCAGTAAGAAACAACTAGCACCATATGGGACTGTAGAATAGTATCAAAGCATGCGTCAATAAGAAAGAACTAACACCATATGGGACTGTAGAATAGTATCAAAGCATGCGTCAATAAGAAACAACTAAGACAATATGGGACTGTAGAATAGTATCAAAGCATGTGTCATTAAGAAACAACTAACACCATATGGGACTGTAGAATAGTATCAAAGCATGCATTAATAAGAAACAACTAGCACCATATGGGACTGTAGAATAGTATCAAAGCATGCGTCAATAAGAAACAAATAACACCATATGGGACTTTAGAATAGTATCAAAGCATGCGTCAAAAAGAAACAACTAACACCATATGGGACTGTAGAATAGTATCAAAGCATGCGTCAATAAGAAACAACTAGCACCATATGTGACTGTAGAATAGTATCAAAGCATGCATCAATAAGAAACAACTAACAACATATGGGACAGTAGAATAGTACCAAACCATGCATCAATAAGAAACAACTAACACCACATGGGACTGTAGAATAGTATCAAACCATGCATCAATAAGAAACAACTAACAAAATATGGGACAGTAGAATAGTATCAAAGCATGCATCAATAAGAAACAACTAACAACATATGGGACAGTAGAATAGTATCAAAGCATGCATCAATAAGAAACAACTAACAAGATATGGGACAGTAGAATAGTATCAAACCATGCATCAATAAGAAACAACTAACAAAATATGGGACAGTAGAATAGTATCAAACCATGCATCAATAAGAAACAACTAACTACATATCGGACAGTAGAATTGTATCAAAGCATGAGTCAATAAGAAAAAACTAACACCATATGGGACTTTAGAATAGTATCAAAGCATGCGTCAATAAGAAACAACTAACTACATATGGGACAGTAGAATTGTATCAAAGCATGAGTCAATAAGAAACAACTAACTACATATGGGACAGTAGAATAGTATCAAAGCATGCGTCAATAAGAAACAACTAACAACATATGGGACAGTAGAATAGTATCAAAGCATGCGTCAATAACAAACAACTAACACCATATGGGACTTCAGAATGGTATCAAAGCATGCGTCAATAAGAAACAACTAACACCATATGGGACTGTAGAATAGTATCAAAGCATGCGTCAATAACAAACAACTAACACTATATGGGACTGTGGAATATTATCAAAGCATGCATCAATAAGAAACAACTAGCGCCATATGTGACTGTAGAATAGTATTAAAGCATGCATCAATAAGAAACAACTAGCACCATATGTGACTGTAGAATAGTATCAAAGCATGCATCAATAAGAAATAACTAACACCACATGGGACTGTAGAATAGTATCAAAGCATGCATCAATAAGAAACAACTAACAACATATGGGACTTTAGAATAGTATCAAAGCATGCATCAATAAGAAACAACTAACACCATATGGGACAGAAGAATAGCATCAAACCATGCATCAATAAGAAACAACTAACAAAATATGTGACAGTAGAATAGTATCAAAGCATGCGTCAATAAGAAACAACTAACACCATATGGGACAGTAGAATAGTATCAAAGCATGCGTCAATAAGAAACAACTAACAACATATGGGACTGTAGAATAGTATCAAAGCATGCGTCAATAACAAACAACTAACACTATATAGGACAGTAGAATAGTATCAAAGCATGCATCAATAAGAAACAACTAGCGCCATATGTGACTGTAGAATAGTATCAAAGCATTCATCAATAAGAAACAACTAGCGCCATATGTGACTGTAGAATAGTATCAAAGCATGCGTCAATAAGAAACAACTCACTGAATATGTGACTGTAGAATAGTATCAAAGCATTCATGAATAAGAAACAACTAGCGCCATATGTGACTGTAGAATATTATCAAACCATGCGTCAATAAGAAACAACTAGCGCCATATGTGACTGTAGAATAATATCAAAGCATGCATCAATAAGAAACAACTAGCGCCATATGTGACTGTAGAATAGTATCAAAGCATGCATCAATAAGAAACAACTAGCGCCATATGTGACTGTAGAATAGTATCAAAGCATGCATCAATAAGAAACAACTAACAACATATGGGACAGTAGAATAGTATCAAACCATGCATCAATAAGAAACAACTAACAACATATGGGACAGTAGAATGGTATCAAAGCATGCGTCAATAAGAAACAACTAACACCATATGGGACAGTAGAAGAGTATCAATGCATGTATCAATAAGAAACAACTAACAACATATGGGACAGTAGAATAGTATCAAACCATGCATCAATAAGAAACAACTAACAACATATGGGACAGTAGAATAGTATCAAAGCATGCGTCAATAAGAAACAACTAACACCATATGGGACAGTAGAATAGTATCAAAGCATGCATCAATAAGAAACAATTAGCGCCATATGTGACTGTAGAATAGTATCAAAGCATTCATCAATAAGAAACAACTAGCGCCATATGTGACTGTAGAATAGTATCAAAGCATTCATCAATAAGAAACAACTAGCGCCGTATGTGACTGTAGAATATTATCAAAGCATGCGTCAATAAGAAACAACTAGCGCCATATGTGACTGTAGAAAAGTATCAAAGCATGCGTCAATAAGAAACAAATAACACCATTTGGGACTTTAGAATAGTATCAAAGCATGCGTCAATAAGAAACAACTAACACCATATGGGACTGTAGAATAGTATCAAAGCATGCGTCAATAAGAAACAACTAGCACCATATGTGACTGTAGAATAGTATCAAACCATGCATCATTAAGAAACAACTAACAAAATACGGGACAGTAGAATAGTACCAAACCATGCATCAATAAGAAACAACTAACTACATATGGGACAGTAGAATTGTATCAAAGCATGCGTCAATAAGAAACAACTAACACCACATGGGACAGTAGAATAGTATCAAAAATGCATCAATAAGAAACAACTTACAACATATGGAACAGTAGAATAGTATCAAAGCATGCGTCAATAAGAAAAAACTAACACCATATGGGACTGTAGAATAGTATCAAAGCATGCATCAATAAGAAACAACTAACACCACATGGGACTGTAGAATAGTATCAAACAATGCATCAATAAGAAACAACTTACACCACATGGGACTGTACATTAGTATCAAAGCATGCATCAATAAGAAACAACTAACACCACATGGGACTGTAGAATAGTATCAAAGCATGCATCAAAAAGAAACAACTAACAAAATATGGGACAGTAGAATAGTACCAAACCATGCATCAATAAGAAACAACTAACTACATATGGGACAGTAGAATTGTATCAAAGCATGCGTCAATAAGAAACAACTATCACCACATGGGACAGTAGAATAGTATCAAAAATGCATCAATAAGAAACAACTTACAACATATGGAACAGTAGAATAGTATCAAACCATGCATCAATAAGAAACAACTAACAACATATGGGACAGTATAATAGTATCAAACCATGCATCAATAAGAAACAACTAACAACATATGGGACAATAGAATAGTATCAAAGCATGCGTCAATAACAAACAACTAACAACATATGGGACAGTAGAATAGTATCAAAGCATGCGTCAATAAGAAACAACTAACACCATATGGGACTTTAGAATAGTATCAAAGCATGCGTCAATAAGAAACAACTAACACCATATGGGACTGTAGAATAGTATTAAAGGATGCATCAATAAGAAACAACTAGCACCATATGTGTATGTAGAATAGTATCAAAGCATGCGTCAATAAGAAACAACTAACACCACATGGGACTGTAGAATAGTATCAAAGCTTGCATCAATAAGAAACAACTAACAACATATGGGACAGTAGAATATTATCAAACCATGCATCAATAAGAAACAACTAACAACATATGTGACTGTAGAGTAATATCAAACATGCATCAATAAGAAACAACTAAAACCGTATGAGACTGTAGAATAGTATCAAAGCATTCATAAATAAGAAACAACTAACACAATATGTGACTGTAGAATAGTATAAAATCATGCGTCAGTAAGAAACAACTAACACCATATGTGACTGTAGAATAGTATCAAAGCATGTGTCAATAAGAAACAACTAACACCATATAGGAATGTAGAATAGTATCAAAGTATGCATCAATAAGAAACAATTATCACCATATGTGACTGTAGAGTAGTATCAAAGTATGCGTCAATAAGAAACAACTAACGCCATATGTGACTGTAGAATAGTATCAAAGTATGCATCAATAAGAAACAATTATCACCATATGTGACTGTAGAATAGTATCAAAGTATGCGTCAATAAGAAACAACTAACACCATTTAAGACTGTAGAATAGTATCAAACCATGCATCAATAAGAAACAATTATCACCATATGTGACTGTAGAATAGTATCAAAGTATGCGTCAATAAGAAACAACTAACACCATTTAAGACTGTAGAATAGTATCAAACCATGCATCAATAAGAAACAACTAACAACATATGGGACGGTAGAATAGTATCAAACCATGGATCAATAAGAAACAACTAACAACATATGGGACAGTAGAATAGTATCAAAGTATGCGTCAATAAGAAACAACTAACACCATTTAAGACTATAGAATAGTATCAAAACATGCATCAATAAGAAACAACTAACAACATATGGGACAGTAGAATATTTTCAAACCATGCATCAATAAGAAACAACTAACAACATATGGGACAGTAGAATAGTATCAAACCATGCTTCAATAATAAACAACTAACAACATATGGGACAGTAGAATAGTATCAAAGCATGCGTCAATAAGAAACAACTAACACCATATGGGACTGTAGAATAGTATCAAAGCATGCGTCAATAAGAAACAACTAACACCATATGGGACAGTAGAATAGTATTAAAGCATGCGTCAATAAGAAACAACTAACACCATATGGGACTGTAGAATAGTATAAAAGCATGCGTCAATAAGAAATAACTAACACTATATGGGACTGTAGAATAGTATCAAAGCATGCATCAATAAGAAACAACTAGCGCCATATGTGACTGTAGAATAATATCAAAGCATTCATCAATAAGAAACAACTAGCGCCATATGTGACTGTAGAATAGTATAAAAGCATGCGTCAATAAGAAACAACTTACTGCATATATGATTGTAGAATAGTATCAAAGCATTCATCAATAAGAAACATCTAGCGCCATATGTGACTGTAGAATAGTATCAAAGCATGCGTGAATAAGAAACAACTAGCGCCATATGTGACTGTAGAATAGTATCAAAGCATGCGTCAATAAGAAACAACTAACTTCATATGTGACTGTAGAGTAGTGGCAAAGCATGCATCAATAAGAAACAACTAGCACCATATGTGACTGTAGAATAGTACCAAAGTATGCATCAATAAGAAACAACTAACACCATATGGGACAGTAGAATAGTATCAAAGCATGCATCAATAAGAAACAACTAACACCACATGGGACTGTAGAATAGTATCAAACCATGCATCAATAAGAAACAACTTACACCACATGGGACTGTAGAATAGTATCAAAGCATGCATCAATAAGAAACAACTAACACCACATGGGACTGTAGAATAGTATCAAACCATGCATCAATAAGAAACAACTAACAAAATATGGGACAGTAGAATAGTACCAAACCATGCATCAATAAGAAACAACTAACTACATATGGGACAGTAGAATTGTATCAAAGCATGCGTCAATAAAAAACAACTAACACCACATGGGACAGTAGAATAGTATCAAAAATGCATCAATAAGAAACAACTTACAACATATGGAACAGTAGAATAGTATCAAAGCATGCATTAATAAGAAACAACTAACAACATATGGGACAGTAGAATAGTATCAAACCATGCATCAATAAGAAACAACTAACAACATATGGGACAATAGAATAGTATCAAAGCATGCGTCAATAAGAAACAACTAACAACATATGGGAAAGTAGAATAGTATCAAAGCATGCGTCAATAAGAAACAACTAACACCATATGGGACTTTAGAATAGTATCAAAGCATGCGTCAATAAGAAACAACTAACACCATATGGGACAATAGAATAGTGTCAAACCATGCATCAATAAGAAACAACTAACACCATATGGGACTGTAGAATAGTATTAAAGGATGCATCAATAAGAAACAACTAGCACGATATGTGTATGTAGAATAGTATCAAAGTATGCATCAATAAGAAACAACTAACAACATATGGGACAATAGAATAGTATCAAAGCATGCGTCAATAAGAAACAACTAACAACATATGGGAAAGTAGAATAGTATCAAAGCATGCGTCAATAAGAAACAACTAACACCATATGGGACTTTAGAATAGTATCAAAGCATGCGTCAATAAGAAACAACTAACACCACATGGGACTGTAGAATAGTATCAAAGCATGCATCAATAAGAAACAACTAACAACATATGGGACAGTAGAAATTTATCAAACCATGCATCAATAAGAAACAACTAACAACATATGTGACTGTAGAGTAATATCAAACATGCATCAATAAGAAACAACTAACACCGTATGAGACTGTAGAATAGTATCAAAGCATTCATAAATAAGAAACAACTAACACAATATGTGACTGTAGAATAGTATAAAATCATGCGTCAATAAGAAACAACTAACACCATATGTGACTGTAGAATATTATCAAAGCATGCGTCAATAAGAAACAACTAACACCATATAGGAATGTAGAATAGTATCAAAGTATGTATCAATAAGAAACAATTATCACCATATGTGACTGTAGAATAGTATCAAAGTATGCGTCAATAAGAAACAACTAACGCCATATGTGACTGTAGAATAGTATCAAAGTATGTATCAATAAGAAACAATTATCACCATATGTGACTGTATAATAGTATCAAAGTATGCGTCAATAAGAAACAACTAACATCATTTAAGACTGCAGAATAGTATCAAACCATGCATCAATAAGAAACAATTATCACCATATGTGACTGTAGAATAGTATCAAAGTATGCGTCAATAAGAAACAACTAACACCATTTAAGACTGTAGAATAGTATCAAACCATGCATCAATAAGAAACAACTAACAACATATGGGACGGTAGAATAGTATCAAACCATGGATCAATAAGAAACAACTAACAACATATGGGACAGTAGAATAGTATCAAAGTATGCGTCAATAAGAAACAACTAACACCATTTAAGACAGTAGAATAGTATCAAACCATGCATCAATAAGAAACAACTAACAACATATGGGACGGTAGAATATTTTCAAACCATGCATCAATAAGAAACAACTAACAACATATGGGACAGTAGAATAGTATCAAACCATGCTTCAATAAGAAACAACTAACAACATATGGGACAGTAGAATAGTATCAAAGCATGCGTCAATAAGAAACAACTAACACCATATGGGACAGTAGAATAGTATTAAAGCATGCGTCAATAAGAAACAACTAACACCATATGGGACTGTAGAATAGTATAAAAGCATGCGTCAATAAGAAATAACTAACACTATATGGGACTGTAGAATAGTATCAAAGCATGCATCAATAAGAAACAACTAGCGCCATATGTGACTGTAGAATAGTATCAAAGCATTCATCAATAAGAAACAACTAGCGCCATATGTGACTGTAGAATAGTATCAAAGCATGGGTCAATAAGAAACAACTCACTGCATATATGATTGTAGAATAGTATCAAAGCATTCATCAATAAGAAACATCTAGCGCCATATGTGACTGTAGAATAGTATCAAAGCATGCGTGAATAAGAAACAACTAGCGCCATATGTGACTGTAGAATAGTATCAAAGCATGCGTCAATGAGAAACAACTAACTTCATATGTGACTGTAGAGTAGTGGCAAAGCATGCATCAATAAGAAACAACTAGCACCATATGTGACTGTAGAATAGTACTAAAGTATGCATCAATAAGAAACAACTAACACCATATGGGACTGTAGAATAGTATCAAAGTATGCATCAATAAGAAACAACTAACACCATATGGGACTGTAGAATAGTATCAAAGCATGCATCAATAAGAAAGAACGAGCGCCAGATGTGACTGTAGAATAGTATCAAAGCATGCGTCAATAAGAAACAACTAGCGCCATATATGACTGTAGAATAGTATCAAAGCATGCATCAAAAAGAAAGAACTAACACCATGTGGGACTGTAGAATAGCATCAAAGCATGCTTCAATAAGAAACAATTATCACCATATATGACTGTAGAATATTATCAAGGGATACATCTATAAGAAAAAATTGTCACCATATATGACTGTAGAATAGTATCAAAGTATGCATCAAGAAGAAACAACTAACACCATATGGGACTCTAGAATAGCATCAAAACATGCGTCAATAAGAAACAACTAACACCATATATGACTGTAGAATAGTATCAAAGTATGCATCAAGAAGAAACAATTATCACCATATGTGACTGTAGAATAGTATCAAAGCATGCATCAATAAGAAACAACTAACTTCATATGTGACTGTAGAATAGTATCAAAACATGCATCAATAAGAAACAACTAACGCCATATGTGACTGTAGAATAGTGTCAAAGTATGCATCAATAAGAAACAACTAGCGCCATATATGACTGTAGAATAGTATCAAAGCATGCATCAATAAGAAACAACTAACACCATATGTGACTGTAGAATAGTATCAAAGCATGCATCAATAAAAAACAACTAACACCACATGGGACTGTAGAATAGTATCAAAGCATGCATCAATAAGAAACAACTAACACCACATGGGACTGTAGAATAGTATCAAAGCATTCATCAATAAGAAACCACTAACACCATATGGGACTGTCGAATAGTATCAAATCATGCATCAATAAGAAACAACTAACACCATATGTGACTGTAGAATAGTATCAAAGCATGCATCAATAAGAAACAACTAACACCATATGTGACTGTAGAATAGTATCAAAGCATGCATCAATAAGAAACAACTAGCGCCATATGTGACTGTAGAATAGTATCAAAGCATGCATCAATAAGAAACAACTAACACCATATGTGACTGTAGAATAGTATCAAAGCATGCATCAATAAGAAACAACTAACACCATATGTGACTGTAGAATAATTTCAAAGCATGCATCAATAAGAAACAACTAACACTTTTTGTGACTGCAAAACACAAGTAGAAAATAAAAAAGGTACATTTTTCCTTGACTTACATTGTATATATCTTTGTGAAATGTAACCAATACAAACCGTCATTGCTAAAATACACTTAAGACATACTTTCACTAATCTTGCTGTGCTGTCATTGAAAATGTTTGAAACTTTGAACAACGAACAATAGTTGAATAAAGTTAACGTGACACTTGAGAAATAGGTTGGACATGTTAATTTATTAGAATGTATTGTCTTAGGATTCTCTGAGTAAGAGAAAGCTCAGAACAATCTTCACTATTAAAATGGTTTCTGATTAAAACCTTAAAAATAACTATACTGAGGATCGTTAAACTTTTCATACTTAAAGGAAATAATAAATGATTGACTCTGTTTATAATTACAAGATTGTTATGCATGATGAATAGATAAACCTCGCTGATTTTGGAGTCAATACTAGCAGAGAAAAGGTCAAGTTCACTAGGGCTTCCCAATAGTGATTCAAAAACAGCTGAACCTAGACACTTATGTTTTATATGGCGGTTGAGCATTAAGTAAATAAGCGATTTGAGATTCATTTGGTCAACGGCCAAGCGTACAAGGGCCTGCACATTGAAACCTCTTTCTATGCAATGAGCTAAGAAAACAAAACTGAACTCAAACTTAAAATGATGGTTAAGCAGTATCAGAAGGGGTTTCAACTCATGTTTTAAAAAAAAAATAAAGTTCACTCTTCCAATCTCCATTTCTTCATTATTTTTACAGATATGTCAATAAAAAGAGCTTTTATATTTACAAACCAAATGTCGTTAACAATTATATAAATTCTCTATGTATAGGATAGAGTCTATTAAGACGTTTCTATTTTCTTCTAAGTAGTAGAAAATTGCTGGTTGTATTTGAACGAGTAATATTCTTTCAGATCCCCTTGAAATGAAACATATTTACAACAGTTTTTATTTTTGTTTGTCGATAAGGATTTGAAGAAAGAAAAAGAAATAAAAAAGATATATACATACTTTGCGTAACCGAGGACTGAAAGGGGTGTCTTCCGTCAAGGACTACATCGTTGTCATATTCTTTACATTACACTGTATCACAAGTTCTTGTAAATGGATATATCCACTTTTAGTTTTTTTAAAGCTTTTATTTCGATAAACATGATTCGGTAATATGGATGTTTGCATGGATTTGTTACATTTATAGGGAACTGATAACGAATGACCTCATATTATATACTGCCGTCAAGTTGCTACACATTTGATAAAGCTTAATGATAATGAATAACAACGATTATTAATCAAACAGACTCGTGCATTAAAAAATAACGAAAAACAACAAACCATGAAATCGAAGAAAGTGTTGTTTTTTCTTTAATAAGACTGTAAAAATACTAGACAAAATTTATTGTCAACAATTAACACCGAGATTTAAGTGGACATTAAAAGGGGCATATACTAGTAGAACAAACTAAATAAATGGTTTCTCATATTTTTCATTGCGTATTAAAACGCATTGTTTTGTCTCAGAGTTCTTCCAAATCAATTATTACGATAATTACATAAACACAAAAGGTTCCAGAACAAAATGTAAAATAAGAACTTTACACGGTAACAAAAAGGTAAAGGTTTCTTATTTAACATGGATAGTCAACGGAAGTCCCCACCTGGTGTGGATGGAACAACTTATTTTCAGAAGAGCCCACGGTGTGTGTATTTCACCACCCCGATCCCCAGTCTATGCCGATCCTGCTAGAAACAGTACCCGGTTAGGTCACCACCCAGTCCTGGTAAATCTGTCAGTAACTCAGTCGCTCCCCGGAATCGAACCCTTGTCGCCAGCTTCTTAGCCCAACGCACAAACCACTCGGCTACCGAGTCACCTTACTGTGAACTTTGTGTCAACAAAAGACTTCCTGTGGAAAAGTTAAACACCGTTGACAACAATGGAAAGGTTAACGTTAAAATGACTTATCAAAACATTCACGAATCGAAATATGAGTAATATGGAAATTAATTTGAACACAGTATTTAATATTTTGAGACTCGTTTCATTATGCAACACACTTAATATGTGCTCAAACGTGGTAAGAAAAAAATGGATAAATTAAGAAATTACAAGATTTTAGGCATCCTGTCTTAACAGTACGTGCAAGTTAAAAACATCTAAGCCTGAATAAAGAGAAAAAAAGTCGTAAAAAAAAGTTGTAACATATTCGGTATGGCATAATTAAATACAAAACTCAAGTACATTAACGTGATTAATAAAGCAATTGTTTCAGTTCATTTTTTAAATGTGATATAAATATAATAAATTTGATTTGGACACGAATGATTTTTTGTTAAAAAGAATCAACTTCAGCAAAAAGAAAACAGAACAGGTGAACAACACATTTGAAACTCATGGTGTAAATAGGTTAAGAATACTCAGAAGTTCATGACTTGTTTATAAATTCATGACATCAAATGCAGGTTTAAGGTTATGATCTGGAGATAAAACTTCAAATACTAAAGAAATCTGACGAAAACAGATGTGTGTAACACTAAATCAACGGATAACGAGTATATAAAAAACCTAGAATGCTAAAAAAAGTGCCAAGAGTGTCTGTATACGACAAAACCAATTATATAGTCTTAAGTGTGGTAAAATAGTGACAAACGATTATTTTCTGTACAGTCAAAAGACCGCAGTTCAAATCACCTACAAGATACATTTACAAGATACGAAAGACTGGTACATTTAGTCCCGGGAATGGACAATGCAATAAAAAATAAAATATGTATATACTGCAGTTGGTGTTATTGATAATTCATACTCTAACATAATTAGTACAGTGGTTTTTGGAACATTATTGATTAGTTGGGAAGGAATGTAAATAC
Organism: Cyclina sinensis; assembly: GCA_012932295.1. Taxonomy (NCBI): domain Eukaryota; kingdom Metazoa; phylum Mollusca; class Bivalvia; order Venerida; family Veneridae; genus Cyclina; species Cyclina sinensis. Next base: position 27,924,158 of record JAAONU010000010.1, read on the forward strand.
ACAGAAAAAGAACTGAATATTCTTCAAATGATACATTTTATAAAGCAAAATTCAAATTCCGTCCATTCGCGATGCTACGAATATGCATCGGACCTCGTAGAATTTTCGTAATACCGCATTTTTCGTAGAATCGCAAATTAATTCGCTCATGTTGTTGATACTATCGTAAACCGTCAATGTTGTTATATTTTGTTGTCGTGATATGTCGGAGTCAATTAAGACTTAAATATTAAAGAAACAATAGGAAACTTTGATGTCATTTTTATTGCATATTTACATGTTTATCACTCAAAAAGGTGTGAAAACACCTGTCTGACGGTGATTCGCTATATTGCATCTTTATTTCACTGTTAATTACATTATGTGACCATGATAATTGTTCGCTCAGTTGCATTTTTCGTTAAATCGCATTTCGTAAAATCGATTTTTATCTTACTTGAATAAAGAAGAAAAAAAGACGGGATCGATCACTTTTTTGTAGTACACCGTTATTTCGTTATACTGCGATTCGTAGTTAATCAAAAACAGTAAATCATCTAAATATTTTCATAGTCGTGATACAGATTTTTACGGCTCTATAACAGTTTCTTTTACTGCAACATTTAGTTTATAATACTGCGACCATTAGTCTCTATTACTGCAACACTTAGTTTCTATTACTGCAACATTTAGTTTATGTTACTGCAACAGTTAGTTTATATTACTGCAACACTTAGTTTATATTAATGCAACTTTTAGTTTATATTACTGCAACATTATTTAGAATTCATTTTTTCTCTAAGTAATAAAATGTTATAGTAAAGATCAAAATTCAGTAATATGATATTTGCTAAGACTTTTCCTGCACTATCAGCTGTCAAATGCATGCGCAGTAATATGTGAAATGACTAAAACGTAACCCAATGAAAAACGTGCTTAAGTTTATACGTCCTAGTCAGTCTTAAGGGTAATTATACCTCGATAGTGCACTGGTATTCATGTATTGCTGAACATATACTTAAAATTCAACGTAGTAACGTCATGCCACAACCGTATTGCGACTCATAAATATGAGACTTTATGGATGCAATCAATGGTATCGCAATGTCACATCATTCATAAAGACACACAATTAAACAAATTCATAAATAACTTACAATCACAACTAAATCTGAAATTTTTGCCAACATATAGAATCAAAATATATTTAAGGCAATAATTATTTCTGTTTATAATTGCCTTTAATGAAGTTATTACATTACCTTAGTTTATCTAAAAAATGATTCATTGCAAAATGTGCAAGTGAATATTTTAGCTATTAGTTGAAAAACTAAAAATTACTTATGTTGTATTACTTTTATTAATGTATCATCTGAGCAAAGGAAGAAACATAAACTGTCCCAGTTTAATGAAATTTTACTCTTTTTTTATGAAATATGGATGAATACTAAATGACCTGTTCTAACATGAAAGATTAAATCACTCTTCGTACCAGTTACTAATCAGTACAATTTATTTATCTAAGCTGTAACCTTCGATATGGTGAATTGGACGTTAGACTGGCTGAATTAAAAGACACATCGGTTAACAAGTCGACGTCGTTTAAACGGAATGTAATGATATGTAGTTTTACATTTTTATGATATGACTGATTCGATTATGATGTGCTAACAATCACCTATTTTTTTTATAATGAAAAATATAGTGAATTAAAGTTAACTAGATAATGAAAGATACATAGAAAATGTCTCTGTTTAATAACCTTTTACTCTTCTACATACAACTATTAATTGACCCGTACTCGCGTGAAAGATTTAATCACTCCTCGTGCTAGTTACTAATCAGTACAGTAAATATATCTAAGATACAACCTCCGATATGAAAAATGATTGGACGTCAGACTGACTGAATTAAAAGACACGTCAGGTGATTTATATGACAATGTATCACTGTAAACAAAATGAACGGAAAATTACCTCTTCACAGTAGCCAATATATAACCGTAAAACAACAACAACAACACTAACAAACAAAAAATAACAGAGAAGTTTAGGTTCACATGTATTTATGCAGGACGGGTCTATTATAAGATATAAGACTCAAGTTGCACATCATGAAAATTATCAAACAACGTCAGTTTGTATCTGTTAAATGAATTATACGCTCCAATATGATATAATAGCTGGCTTAACAAAGGCGCATGCATTGGTACAATGCTTTTTGGAAAATAATTTTTATTTAGGGTGAGTTACAGCATATGAAAAATGAATCGGTTGGAAAGACCGTCACTCGATTATAATCATGTTTATTTTTTCTTTTACAACATTCAAATTAAAAGTATTCAAATATAAGAGTAGGAGAAATTTAAACTTAAAAAATGTAATAGGAAATTCTAAGAAATTTCTTATGTTTCTATGCTGACCAGGACGGTGTTAACGTTATTATTAATATTTCGCTTGTTTTGAACGAGAATGATAAAATTTACGTTATGACACTGTTGTTACTGTATTCAATAATTTTTTGAAAATGCTCTCAAGTATCTCAATGATAACTCAGCAGTAACATTATTATCATATAAGTGCTCTTAACATTTTTGTTAGAGTTACATGATTAATTATCTGACACCTTAAATTTTATTCAAAATCTGTAAAATATATTATTCAATATGAATATTTTTTAAAGGTTTGTTTCTCATAGAGAAGTTATAATACATATTCTAACACGATCTAAAAATAGCCTATTTATACAAAGAAGGAATTGAGCGTGATATATCAAATATATTAGAGCACGATGAATAAAAGCGCGCGCCCGCAGACGTCACTGCAAACTACTTTCGGCTGTTCTTATTTGTCATTGTAAACCGAAAATTGTTTTAAAATATTCTTATAGTGAAATATTGTTATGGACTAACTTATCTTCTTTGATGTTCATCTATGATAAAATTAAAAATATTTGTTAAAACGTAAATTATTGACTGATAAGCTAAAATAACCTTGTTGTTTTCATTTTCACGTGGGAAATGAATAGCGGGGTAAACGGAATAGCCTGTCAGGGTCAATAACTGTAAAAAATGGCATGATAAGTAGCGCACATTATTGTGTCCCTTATAACTGTACATATGTGTTAAAATGGAAATAGATTTTAAAGTTTTTGTGTTCTACCGTCGAATATAGCACGGTATCTCGTTCAGATGGGTAATTATTTAAATTAATACGCATCTGAACTCGACACCGTGCTATATTTGACGGTAGAACACTCAAACTTTAAATCTATTTCCTAATTAATTTCAAAATCAAACTAACTTTCGTAAAACTTACGGAGCGGACAAAAATATGGACGACCTCTTAATGTAACAATGGCCTTTATCGTATGTAAAATGTATTTGTATGCAACATTTTGAGTTAATGTGATTAACATTTGTATCAACCAATTTCAAATTCCTTTCATGCATGACAAAGTTATAGCCAATTAATACCACCCGACCGACATGGTGATTCCTATATACCCCTTCAAAACTTTGTTTCTGGGGTATAATAGAAGTGCCCCAGTGTCCAAAGGGCTATAGAAACGCGTAGCTTAAGAGAACTGGTCCCTTTGTTGACCATAACTATTACATTAAAACATATTGCTCAGCATATTCATATAGATTACTACAATAAAACAGTTTTACAATAGTGGAATAAATTGTTTACAAGAACAATAAATAGAAATGCATCTTATGTCTATTAGATTGAAGAAAAGTTGATAAATCTAAGAAAAAACATTGCACTAGTTGGAATGTTTAACCAATCTGACTGAAGTACTGTTCACGATCTCTCTACAAGCGTAGCGATTTTCAGGAGATGATTTTAATCAGATTAATTGTTTAACTTTCAATTGGTTAAACAAATGATTTTGTTCACATCTATCATAATAAATGTACCCTTTTTGCTGAAGCTCTTGTCTTAAAGAAGTTTGACTGTTTTATAGCTTTCCCTTTTTAAGCCCCCACAAATGAAGTTTAGGGGGTGGGGGAGGGGTATAAAGAAGTGAGCTTGTCGGTCGGTCTGTCGGTCAGTCCATTTCATTGTTTCAGGATGATAACTCTTGAAGGAGTCAATGGATTGTAATAATTTTTAGTAAACAGGTGTAACATCATAAAATACAGGTGAAGTTTGAATTTGGCCGCAGACCGCTATTTTTATAGAGTTATGGCCCCTTTTCATCTTCAGTTATGCGAAAAAAATGTTTCCGGACGATAACTCTTGAAGGAGTCAACCTATTGTAATATTGTTTGGCACACAGGTGTAACATCATAAAATACAGATGAAGTTTGAATTTGGGCTCAGACCACTTAATTTTTACAGAGCTATGGCACGTTTTCATCTTCAGTTTTGCACACACAAAAATGGTTTCCAGACGATTACTCTTTAAGGAGTCATTGGATTGCAATAATTTTAGTACACCTGTGTGTAACAGCTTAAAATACAGGTCAAGTTTGAATTTATGTTCAGACCACTACATTTTTTACAGAGTTACGGCCCCTTTTCATCTTAAATTTTACACAAAAAATGGTTAAAACATGACAATCCTTTAAGAAGTCACTGGGTTGAAATTGTTTTCAATACATAGATGAAACAGCATTAAGTACAGGTCGAGTTTGAATCTGGATTCAGACCACTTAAAATTTACACAGTTATTTTCATCTGTTATTTTACAAAGAGATGGTTTCCAGATGATAACTCTTTAAGGAGTCAATGGATTGTAATTATATTTTGTATTTAAATCTAACATCATTAAAAACAAGTTGATTTCAAATTTGGGCATAGACCACTAAATGTTTACATAGTTTTAGTTTATTTTCATTCTACCAGTTTCAAAGTTGTTTTGGTGATTTAAAATCTTGCTTAAAATCTGTACAATGTTTTTTTTTCACTAGAGAAAATTTCTTTTTACATGTTTCTCTTTGCCACAAAAGAAATGCCCGACTCCATCAAGGACATCAGTTGGGTATTTATCGCATTCAGCGATAGCTCTAGTTTATTAATATTCAGATTGCCTGATGGTTTTCCTCTTTTTAAAGTAAGTCTTTTTACAAATCATTTTCAATTAATATTGTGAGTATACTATTTTGCTCGTAGAATAGGTCTGTTGCTCACAATATTAACATTCAAGCACTCTTAACTTTAATGTATTGCTGAACAATTCTTTAAAGATTATCGTCATGCCACAACTGTTCTACGATTGGTAAGTATGAGACTTTATGGTTGCAATCAATGGTATCACAATGTCACAACATTCATAAGGACACACAGAATAAACACATTCATAAATAACTTACAATCGTGACCAAATCTGAAATGTTTGCCAGTTAATAGAATCAAAATATATTTATTTCAATAATTATGTGTGTTTATGAATGCCTTTAATGAGGTTGTTACATTACCTTAATAAGTTTATCTTAAAAATGATTTATTGCAAAATGCGCATGGTAATATTTTGGCTATTTGTTAAAAAGTTAACAATTACTTATGATAATATCAATGATATATAAATTGGTCGAAGGAAGAAATATAAACTGTCCCATTTTAATGAAAGTTTACTCTTCATTACAAAATGTTGATAAAAACTGAATAACCCGTTCTCACGTGAAGGATTACATCACTCTTCGTACCAGTTACCAATCAGTACAGTTTATCATTCTAAGTTATAACATTCAATATGGTGAATTGGACGTTAGACTGGCTGAATTAAAAGACACGTCGGTTAAAAAGTCGGACGTTGTTCAAACGGAATATAATGATATGTTGTTTGACATATTTTATAATATGACTCATTCGATTATGATGTGCCTACAATCATTTATCTTTTTAAAATGATAATTAAAGAAAACTAAAGTTAGCTAAATAAAAAGATACATAGAAAATGTCCCTGTTTAATAACGTTTTACTCTTCTACATACAAATACTAATTGACCCGTACTCACGTGAAAGATATAATCACTCCTCGTACCAGTTACTAATCAAGACAGTAAATATATCTATGATACAACCTTCGATATGAAAAAATTGGACGTCAGACTGACTGAATTAAAAGACGCGTCAGGTGGTTTATATGACAACTTATCACTGTAAACAAAAAGAACGGACATTACCTCTTCACAGTAGCAAATGTATAACTGTAAAACAACAACAACAACACTAACAAATAACAATAAAAATAACAGAGAAGTTTAGGTTTACCTGTATTTATGCAGGACGGGTCTATTATAAGATATAAGAGACAAGCTGCACATCATGAAAATTATCAAACAACGTCAGTTTTCTATTGTTACAGGAGTTCTCATTATTGTTTTCATTTCCTATTCGTTAGTTGATAAACGAAAAAAAAAAAAACTCGCACCCAGTTTATATGGCAGCACAATCAAATAGGGAGAAAAGTCAATCTAGGTATCTGTTAAATGAATTATACGCTCTAATATGAGATAATAGCTGGCTTAACAAGATCGCATGCATTGGTAAAAATACATTATGACAAGGTTGTTTTTGCTGTATTCAGTAATTGTGACATTGAAAATTCTCTCAAGTATCTCAATGATAACTCATTAGTAACACTATTATCATTTAAGTACGCTTAACTTTATTGTTAGAGCTACATGACTTAGATTTGACAACTTAAATTTTATTTGAAATCCGTTAAATATATTATTCAGTAATATTATGAACACTTTTTAAAGGTTTGTTTCTCATAGAAGTTATATAACATATAATTTCATAATTAAATTGACTTCCGTAAAATTTACGAAGTGGGCAAGAAATATGGACGACCTCTGAACATGCTTAATGTAACCTTGGATATGCAGAATGTAGTTGTATGCAACACATTGACTTAATGTGATTAACATTTCTATCAACTTATTTCAAATTCCTTTCATGCATGACAAAGTTATAGCCAAACAATACCATCCGACCGACATGGTGATACCTATACAACCCTTCAAACTTTAGTTTCTGGGGATGTAAAGAAACTGCCCCGGTATACAAAGGGCTATAAAAACGCGAAGCTTAAGACAACTGAACAGGTGCCTTTGTTGAGCAAAACTATTACATTAGACAAATATTGCTCAGCATATTCATATATGCTTCAATAAAACGCTTTTACAATAGTGGAATATATTGTTTACAAGAACAATAAATAGAAATGTATATAATCTCTGTTAAGTCGATGGAAAAATAATAAACATTAGATAAAACACTGCACTTGTTTCATTGTTTAACTTCCAGTTGTTTGTTTAAACAACTGATTTTGTTCACATCTATCTATTATATAATAGATATACATTTTTTTTGCTGAAGCTCCTGTCTAAAAGAAGTTTTACTATTTTAAAGCTTTTCTTTTTTATAAATATTCAGATTGCCTGATGGTTTTCCTCTTTTTTAAGTAAGTCTTCTTACAAATCATTCGATTCATATTGTGAATATTCCATTTTGCATCTTCAGTATAACTGTAATGCACGTAGAATAGGTCTGTTATTAGATAATATTTATATATGCTGTTTCGCTTGAGATTTTGAGTCTTTATTCTTGTTATCAATAGCGCTATGCTTTGTTTCGTTCTGATTATGTAGACATTGACATGTACATCTCTATTTCATGCAGACGTATATTGTGTTTATGTTGATGACGGTGAAACAATTTTTAACCAGCGCACGTGCTTGACCGAAAAAGACCAGTTTACAATATAGAACAAGTCAAATCGCTTTATCTCATACCCACCGTCAACATAATCTAAGTAAGTACTTGTGTACAGATAAATATTGATAATTTCATATTTGTACCTAAACAGGTTAAATACATGATGGATCCGGAGATAATGAAAATCGGTTAACATTGAAATGTAATAACTTCACAACATTAATTAGGGATAGACATGTTGAAGAGGCATACTCTTTGGAGCACTCTATTGCATTCAAAGTTATATATTTTTGAATACTAATAAACCAATCATTATCCATTGTCCAGGTGACAGTAAAATTGAGTACGACACAAAAACTCAATGTATCAATTTAATGAGAGACATTGCTGATAACAAATTATCTCCCTTACTCAGATAACATCAGAGGTAATCCAAATTGCACTTTGGTCCTTTCAGTTGGAATCCTCTGACTTTATCCTTGTTTCTCTTTGTGATAGTCTTGACTTTCAGTTGTGAAAATTGTCACTTACATATTAAATAAAAACTTAGGAATACAAAAAAAACAAACTTTATGTGCTAACAAAACATATTTTTAAATTAAATGTTTCATCTGACTACTATTGTTGCAAATAATATGGTGTAATTATCACCATACCATAAAGGAAAACAGCGATGAAAGCAGAGGAATCCAAATGGAAGGACCAAGTTAATATTAGAGAGTATTCAGGGCAGATAATCCACTGATGTCCCCCATTCTTCTTGTATGTGACTGTATTTGTGTATCTTTTAGAAAATGGCACATTTTATTTTCTTTTGAATAAAACGTGTGTTTTGGCTTAAAACATTTAAGAGAACAGTTGAAATTATATTCTTCCAAACAGAATGACATAAATTTCATGTCATACAGAATATGCTCAGTAAATACGGATGTAGTGCATCACCCGTATTTCGGATAATTTCATATGTTTTTTTTTTAGATACTACTATGTTTCTTAATTCACTTGATATATATATATAACAACAAACAAATGACATTAGCAATTACGATATCTTTAATGATAATTTAAATGTTGAATAATAGAAATTGATATAGTTAACCTTCAATCATTATTTGGTATATGTCAACAGAGCTTGATAAGGTAAAGCATATTGGTATTCTTCTCAGATGTATATCAATATCTTACTTTCTGTTCAAAGTTCCTCTCCTCTTTATTATGAAACCAGTCAGGTTAAAACGAGCTGTAGAGGGAATATTGATAATTAAATAATGACAATGATATTTTCTAGGAAAGATGAACTATTCTAAAACGTTAAATTTCAATATAATTGCATTAAGAAATATAGAATTAAGTACAACCTATTACACATGTTACAGGTAGTCTGAAAACATATGCTTAAGATGGTCTGATTGAAAATAAAATACTCTCAAAACCATTTACACACCCATTGCTGTCTGTAATTCTCTTACACAATGGCTAGGCTCTGGACAGGTTGTTGATGACTTAACCTGTTTCTGGACAGTTCTGTTTAATTGCAACTGAGACTTCATACATGTGGCAGAATCTGACACATAGGGCTCGGCTTAATATTTCTTCCAAAAGACCAGCATTATAATTTTGGCAGTGTCTAGAGGTACGGATCCGTACCCCTAGACCGGCAGTCTAGAGGTACGGATCCGTACCTCTAGACAATACTACTAGGAATGTCTAGGGGTACGGACCTTTTACTAAGTTTTAATTAAGCATCAATTTACGTTAGAAGAAACTTGGTTATAGTGGTTTTGACAATTTTTAATGTTTAACAGACTAAAATAATCTTAGAGTAACAATGACTTCGATTTTCAGTTCCCGTTTTAGATGAAATATTGCGAGTAATCCGAAATCCTAATTTACTTACGAAAACAGAACATATCGTTGTCATCTATTTTTAAACAGGGAGCGTTCAGTTATAGCTGAACCTAAATGTTAGTGACAAATGACAATGAAAAGTTCACATAAACCCATTTGTGATACATACTTATGATTTACTGTTGTTTTTTTACCTTTAAAAATCTTTGTCGTCCAGCAGGCTCATAAAAACAGACAATTTGAGAAGGTATCTTTTCGAATAACGTGTATAGTCCTGAAAAGGACTTTAATGTAGTCAGTACTACTTATTTCGCTGTCATGGTAAGCAGCGCGTCTCTGATACTCTTAGAGAAGTATTTCTCTTGAGATCGACGGAGGTGGACTTTATCTGCCCTGTCTATGGCGTCATTGCTAAGCAGTCGATCGTTGTGGTACCAGACTTTATCTTTGTGCATTTTAAGGATCTTGTTTAGTCTCTTCCTTCTTTTGTTGTAATAACGGTCATGTCTGGGGAACATAGCTCCAAACATTACCTCTTGTACACCCCGACTTTTAAGGTCGTTGTATATATCCAAGAGTGAGTACATGACATAGTGGTTACCCATGTTCAGCATATCATTCTCGCCGATTTGAATGAAGATGAAATCGAACTTGGAGACTGATCTCTGGCGGAGCATTGACCGTAGGTCTTCTACGCCAAGGCCCCCTATTCCGTGAGCCTCGCCCCAGAAAGGCATATCACATGAAATTTCTTTGAGCTTCCATCTTGTGCAAAGACGAATAACTTTTAAGGTCGTTGTATATATTCAAGAGTGAGTACATGAGATAGTGGTTACCCATGCTCAGCATATCATTCTCGCCGATTTGAATGAAGATATTATGTCCAAGATCGAGGCATATCAGAATTCTAATAGTGTACAATTGTACAAACGGAGTTCTCGTTCTTTGGAAGCTGCAAAAATGCGCTGTCCGAAAAAGACATTCAATGAGGCGATTAAATTTTGGGAATTAACCTACAGTTGCATTCATGGTGGTAAGACATTTAAAAGGAGAGGGAATGGAAGCAGAAATCAGAGGTAATTAGATCTCTCTCTCTCTCTCTCTCTCTCTCTCTCTCTCTCTCTCTCTGTAGTTATGCCTGCACATGAAAAATGATACCAGTGCAAGCACAAGTCACAACCTACACATCTGGTTTCAAGTTTGCCGTTACACGCTACGCACATCCATTCTTCAGTTTTTTTGTTTTCCACAATTTCTTTTCTTAAAGTCCAGGCATCAGCTTCGCAGTAAGCAGAAAGCAACTGAATATTGCTTTCTCTTACAGCTAGATGAATTTTTTCTGGCCTTGTTTCCACCTCTGACTCTTTCACCAGGCGGCCACTGTGAACGCAACTTTGAGCTATGTCATGTCCAACGAACCAGCTAAGCATGTGTTCAGCCTTTTCTTCGTGACCAAGTTAATTGAAACCGACGACTTTCCTAAGCTTAAGGCGTTTTTTTGGTAAACCAATTACCGTAAGGTCTGAACCTTTTGGTCGTCCGCGCTTCTTTATATTCGGTGGCAGTGTTATTTCAGTGGTGTCAGCCAGTGGATGAATATTTTCTGTGTTCTCGTGATCCTGTGCTTTAGTCAAAACGTCTGGACTTGTCTGTATATCGGCGATGTCAGACACCTGAACATTTTCCGCACGCGATATTTTTTCAACCGTGTTTGCTGATTCTTCTTCAGTAGAAACATCCGGACATATCGGTGGATCGGCGGGGACGGACACCTGAGTAATACTCTCAATTACTACATTTCTCCCTTTTCCCAGGCTGACAACAAAGCATTCAACTGTTTCATCCTGACGTCAAATACAGCACGTGTCTCTTCGGCGGCGCATGATGCAAGTTTTTGTGCCACTCGAAATGCGGTGCAGTACCGCTGCTGTTGTGACTGGTTTCCTGCTTTAGGAGACGCGAACTCGTGCGTAAGATTTGTAGGACGCTGATCTAATTGTCGAGATCCCAGGAAATGCTGACGTGTCCAACGAGGTGCCACTAGGTCGAGTGCGTATAGGTCTTTGTCAGTTTTACTTCTCATGGCCAGTATATGTCGACAAGGTAACGCGTATTGTTTCCTGAACATACATGAGCATGTATCAGTGGTAACAACATAGGCGCTGTCTTTCACTGTGTAACCACCATCGGAGCTGGTCAAAACTTCAGTTGTTCTGTGCTTCTCGATTTCTTTCTTAAGAATATTGTACGTATAATTTGTTAGTAGCTGTCTTTACTGACTGTCATACTCAACTAAGTGAGAATTTGTCACCGGCACTTTTGCCGTGTGCCTGTACATTCTGCCGTCTATTTCAGTTCGGTGTGTGTCAAGGAAAGCGCAAATGTCTGACGCAAAGTCGTCAAATTTTGCGTTTCGGTCAACCACCTGCTTAATCTTCTGGTTTATACTCTCCAGTCTGTTGTTAGTTTGATTTCCAAGAGTGCTTGACTCTGCCAGTCCAAACATCCACTGCTTTCTGATTGTGTGCCAGTTTTGATTAAAATACTCAACAGACTTTGTCTGTTCCGTGTCTATGAGCTATGAGTGACTGATAATGTTGCTGGTATTCTGTCTCATCTTTGCTGTAAGTTAATTTTTGAAGTATTTCAAGGACAGACAGTCGTTGTTTCGGCGAGACACCGGTCTTCTCTGCAGTAATTTCTCTGCGGAAAGTACATAGCGTGTGAAAAAGGCAAATACGCAATTGTGCGTTTGGAATTTCCTTAGAGAACACTTCGTGCTCAACAAAATCTTTGTCTGACATGACACTCGTGATTTGTTGCCAAGCAGAATTTTGCGCCTTAAACAGGTGAACCATTTTCGTCATCAGGTCTTCCGTTTCGTCACATACCAGCCACATACCTACGATCTCGCTTTGTCCGTTACCATTCTCAACAAGCAGTACATATAAAGGCATTCTTAGATCATTGACCTTGTATGTAGCATCAACACATAAGAATTCTGGATAAGCAGCAAAGGTTGTCCTCATTCGCGCGTCCTGAAAAAATAGTCCCTGTAGCTGTTTGTTTTCATCCGAGAGCAGCTCCACAAAAGCACCGTCGCGTGACATGAATGTATCCACAGCACGTTGTAAAATTGTTGTGTCATGGTTGTTTTTACTTTTTTCACCGTTTCCCAGATTGTGGATGTCCTTTAAAAGAACAACTTTGCCTGTGTCAGACATAATTTGTTTCTGAATCATTTTTTGTTAGCTTTCACATCCAACATATCGCAGACCTGTTTCTTTTGTTCCGCATTAAGACGCCTTTGCTGAAACAAATTCCGGAAGACCTCTTTGTCTTTGTCATGATTGTGTGTCTCACTAATATATTTCACCTCTAAATGTTTGCCATCGGCTGATGCATGAAACCGAAACTCGGCTTTGCAGTCTATTTTGAAGGTACTGAAATATATGTTAATGTCCCATATGTACAAGTCCGAGCTTTTGCTAGCTTACCAAAAACAGACAAATTATTATTACAGTGAAAGTTTACCAAACCGTTCTCTCAGAAAAACGGAATTTAATCATATTAAATTAAAAAAGAGAGAGGAGAGAGAGAGAGAGAGAGAGATCTAATTACCTCTGATTTCTGCTTCCATTCCCTCTCCTTTTAAATGTCTTACCACCATGAATGCAACTGTAGGTTAATTCCCAAAATTTAATCGCCTCATTGAATGTCTTTTTCGGACAGCGCATTTTTGCAGCTTCCAAAGAACGAGAACTCCGTTTGTACAATTGTACACTATTAGAATTCTGATATGCCTCAATCTTGGACATAAGAGCTTCATAACTGGAAAATTTTTCACCAACAGTGAAAGACACATTCGAAGAAGTCATAGCTGAATTGTAACAATTCTACAATGACACAGATTCTGAATATTTACCGAACTTATAAGGTAAGTTTTACAACTCATTTTAAAAGGTGTGAATACTATATAGACTTCTTTATTTCAGGTCGTTTGAAGACAGGTACTGATTAAGCATCATAAGCAGTCTTTAATTTCTGTTAACAAGTATTTAGCGACAGTTTGTATCTTCAAAGTCTATCAGAAAAGGTAATTATTTACACGCACAACAGTTTTTCCGTGCTTAAAGGCCATCAAAGACAAACCGCTGCAATTATTACTTCGCTGAAAACTAATTTATTTGTATGTAATACGAAACATTATTGACATCAAAATCTGCTCTTGTACTATTAAATTTAGAAAAAAAATTATACTTTGCGAATAAGAAAAGATTTTTTTTTTGTTTTAACTTGCAATAATGTGGACGTTTAGAAGTTCTTTATTGTAAATAGAAAGTATTTTGCTGTAGAAATGAAATGATGATGCTGTTTAATGTTATCTACTTCTAAAATATGTATATTTCGCTTTTTTAAAATCACACAAATTATGCGATATTGTGTCGTAATATTGTCAACAAATCTAAACTTTAGTAAAGAACGTGAATTCAAAAGCGATAAATCATATATATCTCAATGCCCATTTTTCCAAAAAATATTTGAACTTAATGTAATGAATGACGACACTAATTGCGCAATTATAAGTCCATAGCTTACCTGCGTGAACTTTGTTAACAGCCTTTAAAAACATAACACTGTTAACAGCTTGTATGAGTGATTAACATCTGATGCTTTTTTAAACATCGAGTAGGATATAAAGACTAACTAAGACAAGCAACGCTATTCTTTACGAATGAAACCATGCCTTTGAAAGCATCATATTACTGGTCATCTTCATCATCCTCAAGATACGAGCCATACTGCGGCGTGTTTGGACACAGCTTTATTCGTCTTTGCACAAGATGGAAGCTCAAAGAAATTTCATGTGATATGCCTTTCTGGGGCGAGGCTCACGGAATAGGGGGCCTTGGCGTAGAAGACCTGCGGTCAATGCTCCGCCAGAGATCAGTCTCCAAGTTCGATTTCATCTTCATTCAAATCGGCGAGAATGATATGCTGAACATGGGTAACCACTATGTCATGTACTCACTCTTGGATATATACAACGACCTTAAAAGTCGGGGTGTACAAGAGGTAATGTTTGGAGCTATGTTCCCCAGACATGACCGTTATTACAACAAAAGAAGGAAGAGACTAAACAAGATCCTTAAAATGCACAAAGATAAAGTCTGGTACCACAACGATCGACTGCTTAGCAATGACGCCATAGACAGGGCAGATAAAGTCCACCTCCGTCGATCTCAAGAGAAATACTTCTCTAAGAGTATCAGAGACGCGCTGCTTACCATGACAGCGAAATAAGTAGTACTGACTACATTAAAGTCCTTTTCAGGACTATACACGTTATTCGAAAAGATACCTTCTCAAATTGTCTGTTTTTATGAGCCTGCTGGACGACAAAGATTTTTAAAGGTAAAAAACAACAGTAAATCATAAGTATGTATCACAAATGGGTTTATGTGAACTTTTCATTGTCATTTGTCACTAACATTTAGGTTCAGCTATAACTGAACGCTCCCTGTTTAAAAATAGATGACAACGATATGTTCTGTTTTCGTAAGTAAATTAGGATTTCGGATTACTCGCAATATTTCATCTAAAACGGGAACTGAAAATCGAAGTCATTGTCACTCTAAGATTATTTTAGTCTGTTAAACATTAAAAATTGTCAAAACCACTATAACCAAGTTTCTTCTAACGTAAATTGATGCTTAATTAAAACTTAGTAAAAGGTCCGTACCCCTAGACATTCCTAGTAGTATTGTCTAGAGGTACGGATCCGTACCTCTAGACACTGCCTATAATTTTGGGGGTTGAGGTGACTAGCAGACGTACAGAAAACGCACTACATCAGCTGTTATTCTCACATGACATAAAATAGGAGTCGGTAGTATAATCCATGGCTTTCCATATATTCTGCTAGATCTCTTTCATATAAAACATTTATTTTTTTTATAGCAGAAGATGAAACAATTAAGATTCGATGGCTGGAGGAATGGATTGATGAAAGTTATTTTACAAAATAATTTAAGAATATTGTTTTGTAATATTAAACGAAAATTGGTAAGAGTGTAGATTTATATCTCTAATTACATGTTACCAAAACCTTATTAATAATATTAAGTGAAAGTAGCAGCGCATGTGTTACATAGACGGCCATTTTATTCGTACATATGGAGTTTTAACGTAACTCATACTTAAAAAATATGCTATTCATGTTTTGCTTCAAGTAACATATTAGGTATTTATTTTACAGTATTTTACAAGATTTGACAAACTTCGTTTGTTATCTTAAGGGTAACACGTGAACTGGGTATCTGATATAGCCTGACACACTACAGTTCATGCTGTCATAACATGCAGGAAGATAATGTTTGCCTAACTTAAGACATCGAAATCCACACATTTATTTAGGGCGCTTTTCAAACGAAAATAGAATAAAAAAATAAGCAAGTGTTTAATAGCGAGCTTTAAAAATGTCTAATACGTGCAAAGATTTTAACGACTTTGCATGCAGAATAAATGTAAACTTTCAATTTCAAGGTTTACTTGTTATTTCTTCGGTTAACTATATTCGTTTTGAAAGGCCCCCTCGCGATATGAAAATACCGAACTTGAAGCATTGTTACACATAGATAAATCATAGATAATTTGTTCAATTCACCCTTTCTTTTTGTTTGTCTGCAGTATTTGCATTCGTTGTATCATTTCGTAAATCGAATGATTAGAAATATTGTATTTGCAAATAAACTGTTGACAATCGTTTCAAACTGTAATATCTGAATCGTTGCTGTGCCTAATTTATGTTTGATTCTTGTATCTGCTTCGAAAACTTGATCTGACTTGAGATTTATATACTTTAATCGTTGCGACTTTTCTTTAAACTTTATGACCTTAACGATTTCAACACAGAGTGAAGAACATTTTCTACATATATTGTTATGCTTCATTCTTTATACTGAGATGTAATGTGTAATTATGTCATACTGTTTGCATTTACCGTCTGTATTTTTTACTATTCCAGAAAATGTCCTCTATCTTGAATATTTGCTGATGGCTTATTAGATCAGTTATCAGATGATAGTTGTCAGACACATGAAAGAGGACGAAGAGCTACCTAGACACTAACCACAACAGATTATTGTTTTAAAGCTGATTTTTTTTCATGACTACCAGGTTTTACTCACCACAAGGTATCATGTACAACATTGAAGAAAGAGAAATAATGAGATAAGGTGACACTTAGATTGCAAATACATACGTTAAACTTGGTTAGACTTTTGCTCTTCCTTATTTATGCTGTTCCCACGAGATACTTACTCGTTTGTTTTTATCAGTTACTAAATCGTAGACACATCATAGAGAAAGACTTGTGCAATTTAAACGAATATAATTCATTGAAAACAAAAACAGCGCAATAAAAACGAGAAGTGTTAGAAAAACAACAGTGCAATAAAATAAGTCGTAGGAACGAGTTAGTGAAGTCGAAGGACCAAGATAGCAAGCTTTTGCGTTACACTATTTTGTTTCAAGCAGTACTTTCTGTTTAAACTGCATTTTTTTATTTTCAAGTCGTTCCAATGAGATACTTACTCGAGGGAAAAACTTAGTGCGTCATGGTAACAGTTACTAAGCCGCAGATCCTTTCAATGTGAATACGTCGTTTTCAGTGCAATCTTGAATACACGACATACATACTTGTTTACTTGCATAGATCAATAAATATGTTACAAAAGCATCTTTCAGGGTAACTTCTTGTCAAAGAAATACATTCATATTATGGCATTTCCTGTTTTCAAGTTTACTTGTTTTGGGATTAAGAATGTTTGAAAAAATACTTCACTTTAAATGTATGTATAGTTTTTAGATGCTACTTTAGTATAAGGAAACTCTCTACATTAACATTTTTTATCAAAATGGCTGATATTTTTCGTAGATTTTAATTCAATTTCCCCAAATCCCCTTTAATACACATGACTGGTGCGTGCGTCATGCACTTGTTATCAAGTCTTTGTTTTCTACATAAGAATAGGTTTATGTATTGATGGCAGTGGGAAGAAAGTAATCCCGAACATGTATGACCGGAAGTATATTCATGTTTTCTATAGAAACGAATCCTATTTTAAGTGTAGGTTTCCTTGAATACACATTTTTTTTCTTTCTTTTAGTAGAAACCTATCATAGTAAATAATTTAAGCACATTTTTCTAGTATGGAAGTTTACGCGGTATTTTCTCACGACCTGCGATGCGTTACTCGTTTTGATGCTAGCTCTTCCTAGAAGAGATGAAGTACAATAAGCTGCAAAATTTCATGATTCTATCATGAAAACAAAGACATCAATGCTTGACAAAATTCGGTTTCATATAAACTAAAATTCCTTCACAGTGATGCGTGCCAAGAACTACCAGGTCTTCATCCCAAATTTCATAAAAAAGTTCTTTCGGAGTAAATAATTTCGAATTGAATTATTTCCGGCAACATTGTAATTGCTCTGGCAGCCATGGTTCTTCGAGTGACAAGAGGACGAACCATTCTTCATTTTGTTTTAAATCAGAAATCACGTTTTATTTATTGAATTAGCATGCGTCTTGGAAATGATAGAGATAAAAGTGTGTTCATGGACGGTCAGTCGAACTATTAGATCAAACGGTTACGATCAATCAGTTGAGAGCACAACAGCCTAGATATTCTACTTATTAAGCAAGTTGAGAATATTAGGTAAACCCCCTCACTGGCTCTCAAAGAATAAGTCCACAGGGGGCTGCACTATAAAAAGGGGTTTCGGGGGGAAAGTCTTCCAAAATACTTTAAAACACAAATTACGTTTTCAATTATTGAATTAGAATGAGTTTGGAAAATGTCGGGAGATATTATTTTGTTCGTGGTCGGTTCAAACGGTTCAGATGCATCACTTAAGAGCGCAACAGCCTAGAGACTTTATATTTTTTCAAGTAGGTTGAGCAAAGTAAATACCACTATCTTTACTGTTCTCACTTGGTATCAAAGATTATGGTCACAGGGGCCTGCAATATAAAAAGGGTTTCGGATAAAAAGATAAACCAAAAAAGTACATATATGTTAAAGTAAGCATTTCTTTCTGATTAAAGGGAGAAAACTATAACATTTGTCGATATTTTACAACAAGAGTATTTATTTTGTGTTAATACGTTTTACGCATGCATTCTTTTGTTACCTATTAGTTACTTTTTGCAAAAGACGTAGGGTGTACCTCTTCTACATGACATTTGAACATGAATGAATATCGGCTTGTTTTACATGTAATGCTTTCCCTGTTTGTATATAAAACTGTCTTTGCAGTTGCAAACGTTCATCCGTCCGTCCGTTTTTTGTTCATTCTGTCATTCGTTCTTTCCTAAGTTTTTCTATCGTTTTTTTTTTGTTTGTTGGCTCGACTTCCGATTAATATATATACTGTTAATAGTTTTGTTTTAAGGATAAAATTTTCGGGGACTTTTACAAAAGACAACAATGAAATCAGAAAAAGAAATGATTTATAAACCTTTATTCAGATCTTAACTTGACATTTGCTTTTCGCTTTTACTGTGCGCTCAAATAAAGTTAATGATGGAATGACCTATGTTAACTTCTGCATTATATCCTATTATTCTGGCCAATACTTTGCCTTTTACAGGTACAGTGTTATTTTTGATCTTGCAATCATTTCATTCCCTATTTAAATGGCCGAGTGGTTAACGCGTCCGACTAGTATTCAAAGGATTGCTAGCCGCACGGGTTCAAACCTCGTCAGGGGCAAGCCGTTGTTTCCTTGAGCAAGAAACTTTACACTCATTGCTTAGTACTGGTTAGTTCCAGGAACGAATTCGAGAGTGTGTCTATAAGCTAAAAGCTTCCTACACAATCTAACTAAAATAAATTGGGTATAAACTAATAAAATACTTCTATAACTTATTAGATTATTTTCCATTTTCAATGTACATGCTTTAAAACAACAAATACTCTTAAAAAACTCATCTATATACAACGTCTGTTCGATCAATTTGTTTACAAATTGCGTGCAGATCAAACGATCACACAGTATAGTAAGTTCACCTCCGTGATACAACAATATCCTACTACATGCATATTACTTCAGGCAATGGGAGATAACATCTATATACAGCTACAAAAAACTGATACAAATAGGTTAAAATGAAAACAAATATGTTTATTTTAGTGACCTGCACAGCTGTACAAATTCAATGACAATATTAATGGGAAATCAAACAATAGCACAAGGCTCAATAAAACATATATACAATACAATAATTTTATATTAATATTAGAATTACATAAACATATAATAGATTTTCGAACGATGGGTTTCTCAGAAATGTAGCTTGTAGATACTTCAGTAAGCAAGAAGGGAACAATGTTATATATGTCGTTACGTATTGTGGGTGTGAACTGCTCTTTCTATGTTTTTTTTTTAAATATATATGTTGTCTTCGGTAAAAATATGAAGGATGAAAGAATAATGGATAAGAGAGCTTGCAGCAAAATATCTGACAGAAAGATGTGAAAAAAATAAGTTACAGGCAGATAATAAAATATTCCTTGAGTTTTGGAGCATGAACTGGCATCAATAACCTATTTGAAGGAGTTGAAACAGATACTACTGCCACAAAGGTTAAATTCTGAGGAAAGTAGAAGACAACGCACACTCCAGTATACCTGAAATCTGACGGTTTACAGATTGTAGTCCGCAAACTGTTTTTAACAACATTTGGACTAGGGGAGAGAATGATGTATGATTAGCTATAGGAGAAACAGAGTGATGATGCGTTCTAAGGATGGCAGTTCGTATGAGAATTACTCACAAGGACATTAGAAATAGTTAGACCATTTATTCTGTTAGCCAAAAGTAAAGTCACGAATTCTATACTCTGTTGTTCTTTGTTTCATTTCCAAGTTTAACTTTTTAATATAATGTGACAGTTTAGCCATATTTATGTTAGTTTTTATTATGAAAAAAGCATGTCAAAAGCATAGTTATTCAATTTCAAAATAGTACGAGACTTGCCTGTCTGAATTTTTCTATAAGCTGTAGTCTAAGGTAAGAAAGCTTGTTGTGAAAATCTTAATTATAATTGTTAACGGTTGTTTCAGAACATCTGCTTACACAACCTTGCTTTAGAGACTTTACTAAACCTTCTTCAAGTAATAATGTGTTTGTTGTTGCATAACAAATACATTTACAGTATAGAACAAACCTCTCAATCAAATATTATTAATTTTGAAATATCTGACTCCAAAATCATTTTTATCATTATACATCTTGTATTGTCCGTTTTGTTAGCACACGTGTTGAAAGTCAATATGATTTATTCAATATTCATAATATTTATTCATAAATGTATTCATAATAATTTTCATTGATTAAAATCTTTAGAATCAATGCATTCTGTTAGACAAAAGTTTCGGCGTCAGTGTGACAAAAATAAATTAATCAACTACTTAATTAATTAACTAAGACTTACATGCTAGAATGGAGGCGCCACTTTGGAGAGTCTTCTTCCTAAGAAGTTAGTCAGATCCTAAGGTATTTTGCTATGTAGTTTTCTTGGTTGCAATGGGACGAAACTCAATACACATGTGTCTGTGTCTCAGACACCATGTCCCCAAAATTCCACGGTAAAAAAAAATTATTTGTATGTAAAACCTCACTAACAATTTCTGTGGGAATTTTTAGTTTTTAACACGACAGCTTCAAAAAACAGTGATAATCATTTGCTATTTTTCGAAAACAGTAAAAATTGACATTATGCTATATTAACGACGACGACATTAGTAGTTTCTTGAAGTCCCCACGATAAAGTGTTTTATATGGTCTATATTTTGACTTAGGATAGTATTTTTCTTCAAAAAGCCCAATTTAATCAGGGCTGACCAAATGTTTATTAGCATTCTAATACCTTAAACGTATTTTCTATAATCAGAAAACCAAAGATTCGAAACGAAATAAAACTTGTTCTCAAATGACAAGTTCTCCGAATTTTGATTTGATTGGCAGTTTGAAAAAATCCATAACCATCTTACAATATGTCAATGTGTCAGAAATATTCTGCTGAATGTAGCTTGTTTTCTAAAACAAAAAAGCAAGCTGTCAAAAATAACGTTTTTAACATTTTTATTTCACTTGCTTGTTGCATACAACATAAACTACAAAAATGAAGAGCATTAAGCTGTTCAAAAAAGTGATCGGATTATAAAAGAGCAATCCAGTCTAAAGGATAATAGTCCTGTCGATTAAATCCTAGACTTAAATTACTTCCTGGTACTGGATACCTATTGAAATATACAGTCGTGCCTCCCGACAGCCACGCTCCCCACCATCCAAACGTTCCAGATGTTACAATCACGTGGTCACATAACATCAGCAGACACATGTCATCGCCTGGGTCATTAAAAGGACTTAGAATAATGTTATTTATGTTCTCCCTACACCAAGCCTTGTCATCACTAACAGCGATGAACGTAATATTAACATATTTCTTTGCATAAAACGCCCTGGCTTTCTTAATATACGTTATATTGGCAGTAATATAACCTAGCCTTTCATGACGACTTTCTGTGAAGTCACCTCGACGAATATGAATACACACCACTTGATATCCAGGTCTTGCAATGCTTTGTAAGAAGTGTCTTGCTTTTTGTACATGTACGGTCTCTGATTTGAATATGTCACGCAACATATGCTTTGCTTCTTCAAAGTATTTCCATGACTGTAAGAATCCATGAAGACTTACATTTTTGCCTGAATTAAACTCTTGAGAACAATTGTAATAAACAGCATATCTGTTGCATTCACACGTAATGACGTCTTTAATTTCTCTAAAATATTTTTGCGCTACTATGTTTGGAAGTTTGAAATATTTAGCCAGTAAAATGTCTCCTTGAATTATTGGAATAGCGTCATATTTATAAGCCATTCCAATAAGGGAAGCAACTTGAAACAACTGATTACCTATCCTACCTTGTATTTCTTTTGACATAACAAAACGGCTGCAGAACCCATGCTGATTGGCCATTGCATCTTTCAGCCAAGTTTCTGGTGCGTTATTCCTGGATTTAGTAGGAGAGATTTCTGAACCACCGTATGCAAGTTCATGCATGGTGAGGTCCTTCCATGATAGCAGAAAGCACTGTTTATTTCTTTGCTTCAAATCTTTGTGACAGTCATTTGATTGTCTGAAATGTAGCTGCTGACGAAAATGGTTTGAGATGCAGTATAACGCTAGAGCCACAATCTGTATGACAAAGAAAATAACTATTAACTTTCTTAATATGTGATCCTTTCGATGTTTCAGGCAAAAGTTGATCATTTTAAATACTTTCTGTCCTCGTTGTGTCTTTATTCGCTAGTTATTTTTCTCATCGATATCTTTGTGTGTTTTGTTTCTTCCTCGTTCTAAAAATGCATTTGCGTACAGGTGTAATTTTTTATTTTATTTTCTGTTCATATTTTTCACAGTACAGGCGTCATTGAACATGTTCCGTTTTTCCTATATACGGTTTTATTTCCTCATTGATCCTTACAGACGTTATACAATAACTGTTCACCTTTTGTGTCAATTCATAATATTTTTATTACAAGTTACATATGTCTTCATGTTTCTCCTTATTTCTATATCAATCAGATGATATGCACGCTTTGTTAAAGCTTTTTTAGAATGAAGTAGTCAATCACAAGGGGTGTATTTCTGCCTTTATTGTTTGTTCATAATTCGAAATATTTGTTGAAGATTTTACAATGCAATGTTCCGGTGTTTTATCATAATTATATGTTCTTTTAGTTTGCTACAGTAAAATGTCAAAAATGTTTATTTGAACTTTTCAGAGGTCCTATGCTTCACTTTAATTTAAAAAATCGTGTCGTCAGGAGCAAGTTTTACCTTTCATGTATCAGGTACTTCATCACGCTGGTCCACTTTCAGAGATTTACGTTACCCAATTCTTCATCTGATATATCTCATACATTAAACCCTTCTTCATGCCTTTAATTGCTTAAGTTCTGTTAGGAGTTTTTGTTTTCTTTTGCAGGATCTAAGGAAACTTGCTGGTAGCTGTCGAATGTTTGATGAAAATTTGGCAGTAGATTCGAAACAGCAGAGGAATTAAATCTCAGAAAAAACCTGTGTAAAAATTAAGAAAAATAATGGTTTCTGAGTAAGACTGGGATATATTTTACCGCATAAGCCAAAAAGTGGCACAAGGAGACCAATGAAAATAGCGTAATCTTGTTTAAGAGTAAGATGTACTTTAACTTTTCCCATAGTTTATAATTGTCTAATACTACATTGTATTCCTTGCTGTTCATAGAGATAGTTTTAAAAAAAGACAATAGTGTGCAAGAAAGATGTCAAATCAAGTCAAATGAAATATTTTCTCATCTTTAAAGCGACTGACTTACAGATAGGCTAACGACGGGAAAAAAGTTTGAACATCTGGAAATTCTAGCAGTAGTTGTGAAGAACATATACAAACTAGGTTGCATACTTACTTTTTGGTTACAGAAAAAAATCAAAATATAAAGTTTTACACACTTTTATTGGTAAAAAAATTACCCCGTTAGTCATTAGGTAGATACTTTAGTTTTATCATTAATTTTGACGAAATTTGATAATTAGTCTCTGTGGTTAAGGAGTGCAGATCGTCGCTATATATTTTACTGACCATAAGGTCATGGGTTCGAATCCTGGTTAAGTCAAAACTCTTTTTTTCAGTTTTCATGGAGTATAAAAGTATCATCTTATTTTTCCCCATAGAATATTAATTTTAAAGAAAAAAAATGTCTAAATTCTGTGAGTCAATCGATTTAACCTCTAACACAAGATTATTGGTTGGTTAGTACTATTGGTAATGGGGCAATGAGCTTGTCACTATTAAAAAGAAAATATACATTACACTACGACGGGGCTAAAATAGTATGACTTATGGTAGATAAAAATGCAATTTTAAAGTATCGAAAAGCGATCTGTTTAAATCATTTAAAACAATTATTGTAAATGCAACATCACACTTAAACACTGAAACATGCATTCACACATTACAAAATGGTACTGAAATTAAATAATTGTAATACATGCACGGACAGACGATAGAAAAAGCAGTGTTTATTTTTCCTTTTACCCCAAAGTGCGTTAAATTGTTATCTTTCAAGAGGGATTATACCTCATTACAAAGCTTCGTTTATCTTTTTGCTTTAACATAAAAATGTTTAATAGAAAAATACTAAAGGACAAAATACACAAAATAAAAATTCTTACACTGGTTGCAGGTACAGACAGGAATATCCGGCTCGAGGGTAAATGTTTAAATCGGTAACGACTAACGGGGCTCTGTCGTGTTACCGCTAAAATGTTATCCGAGAGCCGGATATTTTCTTCTGTACCGACAGCCAGTGTAAGATTCTTTTTCTTGCATATCATACGCATTAAAATCCGGGAAACAATAACCAAATTAAAAAAAAATATGTTGCACTATTTTCTATAGTAGCTTATGAATTTCCAACTTCATTCAAAACGGAATGGCGTCATTTAAAGCCCGCGACTTATCTTACATTGGGGTGTAAGATCGGTTTTTCTAGCACCGGTCTCAATGGTAGAAAATACGATATATACTTTTGCACTGAATGTATAAAGAACCGCATTGTAGTAACTGTTTTACTTAACCCAGTAACACCAATAAGAGACTAGACATTTCACCAATTAACTGGATCGATACCATCAACCTACTTTAGCAAGTATAAATTACACCAGATTATGGCCGTACCCATAATCACTACACTTATAATTTTTGTATTGCTTTTCAATTATTAAACAAATGTGCCTGTGTATTGAATATCCTTTCATGTAAGGGAAAGTTGTAGCCCAGGTAAAGAAAAACGGACGAAAACACGCACACACATCAATTTCTGAATTGCTAATTGTAAGGGCTATGTCGAGCTATTCTCAAGCGAGCTCGACAATATCATACGAGTGTTCCATGCCAATGCCCAAATTTTGGTCTGATTTAGCCCAAGATACTAGGTGTAATAAGGCAATATTTTTGTATAAGGGGAATAACTCTAGACTAACATGTGCTATCTTGCCCATACTAAAACATGACTATTGCTGCTTACCAAGAGTCCTTATTTGATTACGATTGTTGATTTATTGTGGATGCAAGAGTCCAAAATCGAATTATGAACAGACGGAAAACAGACATCCAACGATCCTGGGTCATCCTTAGAGCTTTCTTTCTACAGATTAAATAGGAAATACTATAAGTAACATGTGGTACTGCCTGGCCTTGTAGTTTTCAGGTACGATAACTGTTTGATTTTCCTCGTGTTTCTCGATGCTAAAGTAGTAACCCATGTCTCTGGGGTTATTCTGACACAAGAGATAGCATTTTATCAGTCCCCCTTAATTCTCATAGCACAAAAAGTGTTTCGGCCTTGTGTTTTTGGACTTGAATATTGCTACAATGTTAAACAATATATTAGTAAGGAGATACCAAAATGAGACAATGTAATATACAAATCACGGAAGCTGTAGGCACCGTTCCACTTTGTTTATGTGAGCTAAAAAGACATCGTAGAACATGTAGAAATTATTCAAAAGAAAAGTTACATCTTCTTTCCTGATCGAATCTTTGCAACAAAATCGAAAAGAGTTCAAGTTTGCAGTATGTTTTGTTTTCAGTAAAACAATGTTATCTCTACTCTATTAAATAATTTTTTAATCCATGCCTTACGTCCTTAACTTAATTTATTGAAAAACTATGTTTGCAAAATATTAAATATAAATAAAATTATAAAACATTGCGGCAGAGTCTATTGAAACGACAAACAGAAACTCTATATAAGTGATTCATCCAGGAAATAAGATTAAACCGTTATTATAAACATTTTAATAAGTCATTTTCAAAATTAAATATTCAACATTCGTCAAGTTATCCAAGGTAAATATATGACAGACAAGTATTATGCAGTTAGAAATATTTAGTCCCCAAACGAAAATATTGATTTTGGAGGTTTTTTGCCTAAACATTTTGTCAACCACGTTGGAAAGAAATATACGTTACATCATGTATAATATTATTATCTTTTGCAATTAATTGGCGTTGCGGTTGAAGAAGAGCAATTATTATAAATTATTTTTGGGGAAAACACATATCACAAATTAGAGCTTATAATCTTGTTAAGATCTGCCTTATAAAGTGCAAAACAAAACATTTCGACACAAACATTACAAAGAGTTCACAATCATTTTTTGCATTTTCAGACGAAGTTTGCACAGAATGGTTTTTGTGTTTTCAGACGAATTCAGTTACAAGTTTAATAGTGTTGTGGTTGTCGTTTCAATTTACTTCACAGATATGAACATTTAAAGTTTTGTGATAGATATAAGGTGTAGGTCAAAGAATGTGATGATTTATCTACCTTTCTGGATACGTTTATATTTTTTTACCTGAACCGGGTAATTTTACAGACGCGTAATGAAGCGTTTTGTTATTTGAAACTGTGGGCAGTTTGGAAAGGTATATTAACCATCAGATCGTAAAGACAGAACCTACAATATGAATATGAAAATTCAAGCCACAGCTTGTTACACTGTTTGACTATAAATTTTGAAGAACAAAAAACAGCAAAAACAAACAAATACAAAAATGTGTTGTGAAATATAGTAACTGTTATAAAAATGTTAAAAAATGGTTATCAGGAAAATATCTTGTGTTTTATGATTAGTTCATGATTTATGATAATATTCTTTTTAAAGTGGCAATTGGTTTGAAATCCCAGTCATAACATAATAGACCTAATATCTAACCTGAGATACTCAAACGAAAACAAATATAAGGTAATCAATTTCTTTAGACATTGTTGAGATAAGTCTTAACATAATAATAATAATGATAATAATACTAATAATTATACACTAATGACAAATTATTTTACTAATCTAAATGCACGGTCAACAATGATTACTTACCAGTTATATTTTTTCTAGTAAATGAGCAATTTTGAGACCTCTTGGTTAATGGAAAACCGCAAAGGGGTCTGCTACAAATTCATGACCCAAGATAAAACGGTTTTAGACGTAGGACTTTCATATTTTCTAGAATGCCTAGGCAAGATTAGTAGAGGCGAAGAGGTAATAGTGTCATTCTTATAGCTTTTTTACCTTATTTTACTAAGTTCGCTTTGCTTGTGTCCCTCGCGTCATTATTTCTGCAGAAAAGTCTATTATTATGGGCTGATAGTTTAACAAGCCATATGTTATATAAATTTTATTTCTTAAACTGATGAATAACATACCAGTATTAGCCTTAACCAGCAGCTTTGATCTTCAAAATATGACAAAAGATTGCAAGATCTGAAAATTATTTTCAGTGCAAAACTATTCTAAATAAATATCAAATAACGGGGAGACAGAATAGTCTAACTCCGATTCCGCAAAAAGCTTTCAATCTTTGTTTTCTTATTCTGACCATATAACAACCGAAACTAACAAAAATGTCACTAGTGATTAAACAAAACATATTTGCAAATAAGTAAACATAAATATCACTTTCAATACTCACACAGTGATAAATGATTGATATATGTCAGGTGCTTCAACTATAATCATTTTAACTTTTTAATTTGGATTTATCAATTATGTTTAAAGGATCCGCAATAATCAAATATTTTAAACAACAGGAATGGTATTTTATTCTAAAGACAGTTAATCATTCAGAACCAAACCAAATGCAAACCAATCTTAGAAAGAGGTCAAGGCTTCATTGACTGTTTTATGTTCCTGTTGGCGGTAGATATACCTTACCGGTTTCGCATATATTATTTTCATTTCATCCAATGTCCAACAAAGCTTTGTATACTATCAGAGCTTGACTAAATGAAACATATTTCAACATTCATCCTTAGATAAAGGGCACAATTTCAAAAAACAAGGGTTGAAAAATCGATAGATTAGAAATCCTTGTTTTTCTCCTGATTTTATTTTGACAACATTTGAACAATATAAAACAGCATTCAGTGGACCCAAACCGGCTTTACTTTAAAAGATACAGCTGTTTAAAATATACACCCAAGAAGGCGATAAGGTACGATATATCTCCAATCTTACGAAATTTAAATTTATTGTATACAAGTATGTACAGACTACGAGGTCTAAATCGTAACTAATTCAACAACACGTAAAATCCTTAACTTCGAGTATCACCTTATTATTTTTGGTTGTCTGCAAGAAAATATAACAGCGAATATGCAAAAAATCAGTCTTTAAATTTAATGCTCGTTCTTATTATTATATCTTTAATAAAACTCGCTCATTCTACCTGAAAAATGCACTAAATTCGAAAGTTGTTTAACAGCAATGAAGTGCTTCATTCTTAAATAAGTTGGCCCATGAAATCTAAAGGACATCGTCACTTTATTTAAACCAAAAAGTCATACTGTACCTTACTGGGCACAACATCTGAAACTATTTAAATATAGTTTTCATTTTTATTATTCATATTCAAGTATAAAAATTTTGAATTGAAAAATATATGAAACTTTGGAGTCAAGGCAGTAAATGTTATCCTTTAAATATATTTTTTTCCATTATTTTAGCATATTAGTCCTATATCATTTGAATAACTTTAAAATCTTAAACACATATATCAAAGGAAAAAACGCTTAATAAACGAAATCCATTTTATAGGTAGACAACCGTTAAACAATGCACTTTTTTACAGTTTATGAGACGATTTATTGTCATGATTTAGTATAAAGGTATCGTAACGTTCCTTATGCAGTTTTTCTGTACTATGAAAATATCTACAAAAACTGCTTCTCAACAGTAAAAAAAAAAAACATTAAAAATATTAAATAAAAAAACCCCTTAAAATATCGAACTGCTACAGCGTGCTTACCACTAAAAGTACTTGTAATGGCTTACCACTTAATAATATTTCAGCAAAATGCTAAAGCAGAATAACTATGTGACTTAAACACTATATACATACACTCCATCTAATATTTTTCCATATAAAAGCAAGATAACTGTCATTTAAACCGGTTTGCTGACGAGTATCTGACGCAAAATATTTACCGAGGAAAAGATTTAATGTGTACAAAAGAAACAGACACAATCAAAGATAGTGTGTGATCTATGTAACGTTTCTTATCCTGTTTAAGCGAAAACAACTTGATATAAAAAGAAGACATTTTCTACTGCAATTAATAACCTTTTAACTAAATATAAAGCAAATAAAGTTATATAACTATTGAAACAATTAAAACTCTCAAAAAGCTTAAAACATTTAAAATAGTACTTGATTTCCACAAATATATCTGACTTGAGTAAAGAAGTAATCAATTCCAAAATTTGCTTTAGCCTCAATGCTTCCTAGCCTTAATACAGGTCTTCACTTTTAAGTTTAACACTCAAAATTAATTTGAGAGACAAAGCAATGCATGTTTTTGCATGGCTTTCTTTACATGGACTAGAATTTAAACACCTTCATAAATTGATATAACGTTTCTTTCAAGAAACGAACCTTTGTTAAATATTTTAAATGCTTTTAGTTAAGTGAAATATTGAAGAACAAGTGTGAATTTCGAAATATATGAAAAAAAGTTTAATGGGTTTTCATTCATACCAGTATTTTTCAAAAGACTTCACAACAATTTTTTAGAATTTTCAAAAATTAGTGTAACGTTTCTTATGAAGAAAAAAATAAGAAACCCGAATGATGTCACTGAATGGCTTTTCTGGCAAAATTTAGTTTATTAATTGAGCTCAGTCTTTTTTTATTGTGTGAAGTGGTTATTGATTGAAAAGTTAACAGAGTTAACACCGTTTTTTGTAAACACTGATTAGCATTATGTTTTAGTTAAGGCAGTACAACGTATCTTATTTAGTCAGGAAGGACAAAGGAATGATATCAACTGAAATTTTTCCAAAGACAAATGCTGCTGAACACAAAATTCAAGCATTCCCTGTCACAAAAGACATTTTGTTGTCTCCAAACATACCTTCTGCGCGGTGGGACAGAAAATTTTATCTCATTCTGTATCATTCAGGCTTCTGTCTGGACAGAAGTTTTTCAAATAGAGAGCAAGTTTTGTCTAAGTCTTTTACATACCTACCAACTGTTTGTTTTGGTATATTCTTAAACAAGCTGTACGCATTTCTAAGTAGAAGCACTTCGAAGGACAGTCAAAATTCGTAATTGTGCCCTTTATCTAAGAATGAATGTCAAACAGTTTTTTAATTCAACTTTTTGATTTAAAAGTAAAATCTACTTACTTTGTATTTCTGAGGACTGACTGTCAACCATATTCTCATTTAAGTGTCTGCTAATTAAATGACAAGTACATGTATGACATTTACGATGACAATATCGATGTAAAAGTTTTGGAATTTAAAGAAAACAGTTACCTTTCTTATCCGGCAACTTTAAATGTTAAATGTTTTTCAATTAAGCCCTCTGTCACAATTCTACAAGGCAACAGACCATACTTTATCAGTTTCATTTAGTGTTTCGTCGCTTCAATTAATATATTGTTCAACATGTTAAAAAAGTAAACATGTTTGTTTTTGTTTTTTAAAAAAAAACAACGACAAATAAAAATTGCAGTCCTGTTAATTAGATAATCATGCAATTTTTTCCACTTCTGTATAATTGATATTATAGAATTAAACCGTTTCATACCAAAGATATTGATAAGCATTTTTACACTTTCTCGCGTGTTTTACACATCCTTTTCTTCAACGTTTATCAGAAAAAAATATTCGGCAATTGTTCCAATTTGCGCAAGGTGACAAACATTTTTAAGAAATCGCTTGCTGCCTGGGTCGGGTTTTAGAAAGAATGAACTGATATGAATTTTATGCATTAAGATATTGACAGGTTTTAGCACAGTCTGTTTACGTAGGAAGATAAAATATCTCACACTAGTTTCCTGTAAACAAATAACATAAAAAACTAATAATATGGCAGACTAATGGGTACGGTGAATCAATTAAAACAGATGAAAATAAGAGCATGTTACGTTAACCCCGTGTAAAATTTCATTTTTTTTAACCAATTGCACTTCATGCTTTATTATCTGAAAATTTAATTCTGAACGCGCCAAAATAAGCAAAGATTTGAGGACAAATTAAAGTTATTGATAAAGAACAAAAAAAGACAATTATTTTGCTCAAACGGGGTGGAAACCCTAGCCCTTTAATTTAACGATGGAACTGAGTAATGTTCAAAGTTGATGTAAGACTAATACCTTCATGTCTTTCTAAGCTTATGCTGTCGCTAGCTTAAGTTGACTGTATTTTTTTTTCTAAAATTTATTTATAAAAAATCAACTTACTTTATGTTGTACCGAGGACAGATGTTGGTGTATTCAGTCAAGTGTTACATATTTTCCATATCCCTGACTATGTATCACACGACTTAACTACTTAACACTTGTTAAATTAGGCATCTACAATCAGCTTTTAAATGTTTCGATCGCTGCATAAAAGGTAGGGAATATGCGTGTTTGCACGAACGAAGTTTATTTATAGACAACTGATACTGAATGGCCTTGTATTAAGTACCACCGTCAGACTTCTCATCTGATAAACCCTTTAACCTCCACCTCATATTTTCAATGAAAACACATAATTCAGGCAACTGCATGCCATTGCGTCTGTTTGCATAAAACTGTAACTAATCACATAAGGAGATAAAACGACATGTCCGACTAGAAAAGTCAAGGACTTCAAAAAGTAACGTTACATTTAAAGGACCATCACATTGTCCTGTTTTATATTTGGGGTCAACTCTAAAAAGGCACACAGAACTGCACAATCACAAGAACTATTTGTCAGCGTCGATTCATTTTGTCAGCATTGTGCCTCAGTTTACATTATCTTAACATTTTTGAGTGAAAACCTTCAAGAAGAAAGCACTATGCCGAATATACAACCAAAACGCCTACTTTTGTAATATAGCATATTAGGTTTTCATAGAGACAATGGCATATATTCTGTTCACGGACAAAAAATGGTTCTGTCTGGACATTGGAGAAGGGAGTACGCTAATGAATGTTGTTGTGTGCAATTTGATGGTACTACGAGTAGAAAGGGAGGTGTTGCAACCAGCCTACATACCAGTTTTTTGGAACCTGGAACCTAGTTAACGTAACTTTCTTACAATAGGCCAATGCCACAGTCAGAGAGACCCACTCTTTTTCTTTCATTGGGTCAATAAAATTGATACTTTGTTATTCTTGCTATTTTCGACTGATTGTAGTCATATCGGATGCTTACCTATGTGGTCACAAAGGACGTCATGTAATTTTAGGCCGACGTAGCGCCAAAAATAGTCAACGACAATTTAAATACCTACATTTGTAAAGAAGTATTGTGTACAACAGTTGATCAGGAGTTTCTGTAAATTGCAAATATGATAAGGATGCATTATTTTCATCTTCCGTAGGACTTATAGTTAAACCAGTTAGTTATTTCCGAAACGGTATAGTTATAGCTATAAGTAGTGCAACGTGTTAGAAGTAGCTGCAAAATGTAGACACATTAAAGACCAGTATTGCGCTTCAATAAGAAACACAAATCAATGCTAAGATTTCTTCATAGTGAAAACCCAAGGACAAATCTACTCTGCCCTTGTGACTATTCCATAGATTTTTTTATCTCCTTCCAAGTTAAACAAATCATAATATAACTTAACTTAAATGATCTGAAACCGTTTCTTTGGAGTTATTGCTTACTCAGTTCTACATTTCAAATTACCTTTGGTGAATTTTAATATATGGAAAACAATTCTGCGTTCCTACAGAGTGAAGTTTATATCGCTTTAATCGAAACAGTTTCGTAGGATGGAAATGCTGTAATCCTTGAAGTGGTAATGTTGCCTTAGAAGTGTCTTCCGTAAGAGAATAATAATCTTCGAGGGGAAAATCTCCGAGTAAATTCATCATTCCCACTTTCTATTCGAATATATATTTGCAATCGTCTATGTAAGAGGTGAACTAGTTAATTTAGAGGTTAAATACACTTCAAAATTTATCTTTTTTTTTCTTGTTCGATTGTAACATTTAAATTTATATTTGTATACTACAATTTTTAAAAGATACCGGTTTTGACACGCTATGTATATACTGTAAAAAGTGTTTCATGCTGTGTAATTTTATCTCCAGTACATGGTTACAAAATTGAAACTGGTGTCAAAGTAGGCTTTCTACTGAAGAAAAAGAGAATCTTGTAATCTTGAGATCCTTCGTGATTGGCCGGCTAGGTGCAAAATATAACACATTGTGTTGATTAAGGTTTATTCAAAATTATTTAAAGTCATTGTTTTCTTCATTTTGGTAAAACATTCATATTAGACAATTGTTTCAGGCTATGCTGCCGCTGCTTACATTTGGTGTTCAGTGCAAGGTCCAGAGATAACGAAAGATGCTTAGCTCTCAATCATCTTCCGTGTATGCTCGTTGTACCTAAAGCAGTGATACATCACTTATCATCTCTTCCAGAAAGCCTTGGTAATTAATTGATGGATTGAGATCACTAACATACCCTATGAAAAAAATACATTGGGTCAGCTTTTGCGATACAGTTAAAACTAAACTAAACGGGACCTCTTCCATTTTTTCTACCAGCATTAATGACTGGACTTTCTTTAATTGTAGCAAAACCATATTATAGTTGATATGTCAAGGGTTAAGCGCTAAATAGCCTCTTCTTTTCAGGGAAGTGAAAAAGTAACCTTTTTTTGTTTTTCATATAACAGAATTCAAAACATTACTTTTGGTAAGCTTTGTGCAAAACAACACAATAAAAACAATAAAAGATACAATAAAAAAGATTGTATCATGTCGAATCTGAAATCGAAATTAAATTGATACTTATTTCTGATTTTATACAATATTAAAAAGAACAACAAGATGTGGAATATAAATAATGATATGTCAATAGATATGATATGTCAAATAAATAATGATATGTCAATAAATAAGATATGCCAAATAAATAATGATATGTCAATAAATAAGATATGCCAAAAAAATAATGATATGTCAATAAATAAGATATGCCAAATAAATAAAACAGAACTTGCAAATAATGCTGACGAAGTATGTTATGGAAAATCTTCTTTTAACATCCCCGCAACTAATTCTCATAAAAATCAATTTTACCCGACCAATATATAACATCCTGTGATAATATTACACAGGAAGATAATGTTTGCTTATCGCGACATTTCGAAAACCTTAGCATTTATTCTGTGTTCGTTTCAAACAAGTAAACGATAAAATAAAAACAGTAAAATATTTAAATAGAGGGCTTTATAAATGACCTTTTTGCGATACAGTTTTTGCGAAACTAAACTAAACGGGACCTCTTCCATTTTTTCTACCAGCATTAATAACTGGACTGTAAATATTTAAATTGAGAGCTTTATAAATGACCTTTTTTGTCTTATATGACAATTTTATATGCAATATAGATGCATTAAATCTGATCTTCTTTTCTCAGGGTTTACTATTTATTTCCTACGTTATTTATCTTCATTTTATAAGTTTCTAAATCGTTATAAAAATAACAAAATACCTTTGTTACACAATATGAAAAAAAAAATTTTTTTCTTCGTCATAAATAAAAGTTGTGAATACTTTGTACAGTCAATCACTCAATCACTCAATCACTCAATCAATCAATCAATCATTCATTCATTTATTCATTCATTCATTCAATCAATCAACCAAACAACCAATCAATCAATCAATCAATCAATCAGTTTAATGTTTACAATTAAACTGCAATCAATCAACCAATCAATCAATCAATCAATCAATCAATCAAATGTTTGCATTTCAACTGCAAACAAATGTTTCAAATTATGATATTTGAATGACTGCTAAAGCAACTTTTCTTTTAACGTCCTATCCGTTTGATACAGAGTCACACACATTTTCCACATACATTGTTTTGTTACGTGATTTGTGCATGTTTCTCATGCGGGGTTATCAATCTGACTAAAGTTCTCGATCTCCCTACAGTTAGATCTGAAGAAGAAGCATTCATTTCTGTCTTCTCGATAACCTGGAATTCCCACTATTTTATTTATATCCCACCCAGTGACACTGCAGCTTATGACGCGTCTCGATAGCTTACCTGTATACAGTGCGTGTTCAAACAACGTGTAAACGTCGCTAGCATAACAATGTTAATTAGCGGAGATTGAAAGTGCTTAGATATTTTGAAAAAAAATGATTTTAATCACAAACATAAATCTCATTATTTTGAAAGATTTTGACAAATATATTTAACTGAGTTCGGTGACAGTTTATACATGGCAGATAAATGTTTGGGATCCCAGGTATAAATAGATTTTCACAAGTTGAACATTTACTTCCATGATGGTTGAAGCGTTGCTCTGATTGGATGATGGATAGGTCACGAGAAGGTGACCTTCTATTGGTCGTCCTCAGATCCTAATAGCATAGCCATGTTAAGGATATGATTTTAATCAGATTGGCGGTGTTATATAATATTGTGAGCATTTACTATCATTTTTTTATTGTTTTATCAAATGATATAAACCATCGTCTAAAAAAATTGCTTTTGTTAAGTGGCCCTTTTGTTATCCATACCACTATCTATACAGTCGTGCAATAAGGTAAATGTATGCCTGAGATATTTATTGACATTCTTACGAGGAGTGTTCAAATATGAATGCATCTTAGCACGTAAAATTTGATTCTTCATAGGTTTCACAGAATTTTGTATTTTGTTTCCTCAAAGTATTCACCTCCAACAGATATACAAAGTTTCAATCTCCGGATCCAATCTTTGAAAGCATTTCCATAGTATTTTTTCGGTATACTATGAAGACACTACAATATTGCAGAACCGAGGGGTTTGCGCTGAACAAATATTCGATCTGAAAGCTATTTTTTAGCTGAAGAAACAAAAAATAATCACAAGGGGCAAGGTCAGGTGAATACGGAGGGTAGGGGAACACAACGATATTTCTTCTGCTTCAGAAAGTCTTGCACTATAGACGTCTTGTGCGATGACGCGTTATCATGCAGTAATGCCAATGACATTGGCCAAACCTGTTGCGGGTCTTTGTTTTTGAAAGTATTTGTTTAGTTTTCGAAGAACTTTTGTCTTGTAAAATTTCGCTTTAGCAAATTTCCCTTTTAGGAATAACAACCTGAATGGCGGGACCCTAAGTTGTAAAGAAAATGGCATACATTACCTTCTTCATACTGATGTTCCTTTTTGCAATGCATGGTCTTTTGCCAGAATTTGTAGCCCAAATCATGTTTTGGTGTTTTCGTTTTGGCTCAAAAAATAAAAACCATATTTCGTCACCAGTGACAACATTTGCACAAGGCCGTGTATTGTAATTTGGATACTTTTTAAGCAACAAATTAGCGCATTGCACGCGAGCCTTTCTCTGCTCGTCTGTCAGCAAATGGGATATCCATCTAGCACAGATCTTTCTCATTTTCAAAACACGTTTGAGAATGGTATAAGCTGCTCCTAATGAGATGCAAACGATACTAGCTATTTGCATAGTTGTGTATCTTGCATCGGTATTAACTATTTCTTTTACTTTAGCAACCATCTTGACAGACGTTGCTGTTTTAGGCCGACGGACGTGGGGTGCATCTTCAGTCGAAATATACCCACATTTGAATTTATTAAACCAACAAATAACTGATGAAAAAAGACATTTCATTTTGTCCATATACAGAACACATTTCATAAAATAAGTATTTACACCCTATGACGACATGAGCTCAAATTTCTTAAGACCGATACGCCC
Source organism: Cyclina sinensis (assembly GCA_012932295.1). NCBI lineage: Eukaryota > Metazoa > Mollusca > Bivalvia > Venerida > Veneridae > Cyclina > Cyclina sinensis. The sequence goes on from JAAONU010000010.1 coordinate 27,961,497, forward strand.
AGGCACTGCGAAAAATATGTAGATATACGGGAGTGTACGGAATTCCGTATATCATTAATATACGGTTAAAAATACGGAAAACATAAAATACGGAGGTATACGGTGTCGTATATTCAGCAAATCCGTATATGACCATAATACGGTGTTCCGTGTACTAACAAAATACGGAAAACTAGATATACGGTGTCCGTATTTTTGTAAAATACGGGAACGTCATAATAAGTCCGTATATTACTAAAATACGGTATCCCGTATTCTTACAAATACGTGAATCTAAAAAGACTGCATGTTCATAAACAGTCGTATACTGCTACTCTAGATATCTCCATTTATTTGAAAGTTAAGAAAACAAGAATCAATGTACTTTTCGTATATACTGAAATACGGGTGTCAGTATACTGCTCAAATCTGGTGTTCTATAAATTTGTAAATAATGGAACCTATAATGTGTCTAAAACACGATAGTTTTTCCAAATGCGACATTCCGGATGCTTAAAAATTTGGAAATTTGTAAAATGGTTCAGAGGTCTTTATTTTCAAGAAGGAACATCTCTAGAAAACTACTGATTGAGAAGTCAACAAATAAAAAATGTATCTGTAAACTGGAAAAGTAATGATTATTATAATAATTATTTGATTATTTAGATTATAATTTAATAAGACGGGCATATCAAATAAAGTCAGTATACTGCTCAAATAAGGGTTTCTGTATAATTACTAATAAGAGAAACTTGAAATACTATTCAGTATATTCCTGAAATACGGGAGTGTGCTTGCAAGTCCGTATATTACTCTAATACATCCGTATATTTGAAAATACGAAAATAATATCGGTCATAGTTACACAGTTACAGTTATATAGAGTTATAATAACTAGTTGAAACTAAGGATCTTTATATAGCAAAATGTTTTCTTTTTGGAATAATGAATAATGTTTTTTTTTTTTTTTCTTTTTCTTTTTTTTTTTTGGGGGGGGGGGGGGGGGTGGAGGGGCGTGGTTCTGTCAAAACTAAATTGCACTCTTGATTTTATGCCGGATATGGATCATAAACCGATGCAGGCGTCTCAGACTTGAAAACGAAATTAAAATGAAACCGACTTAACTTTACCTAATGTGCTCGTGTCTATTTTCTAGTTTTTATCTCCAAGATGAACAGTGATGTGCTTTATTGTCTTAACCAAATTGCAGTATTGGATTATTAAAGCCGGATATGGATCATTGTTCACAGCAGGATTTTCAAGTTTTTAACTAAATTTAATCAAACCGTGCCTCTTGTTAAAATTTTCTTTGCTGGCTGATCTAATATTGCGTAACACGGATGAACTTTATTGTCCTAAAACAACATTGCAATTTAAAGTAGGTTTTCTATGATGATATTATTTATACTTAAATGTGCTCTTAGGTCTGCTTGTGCTTCTGTCTTTTAGAAGAAAAACTAAACTATAATGACTTTTAAAAAGTAAAAAAAAGTAGCAGGTTCAATTATTCTTAAAAAGACCTTCTGTTGAAAAATTAGTTTGCCTTTGCTTTGATTATATCGAACATGTAGATCTCATTTATCTAAACTGTCATGTTTTTGGTTAGACATTTTTTTCACCTATGATGAAACATGATTACTTATAAACAGCAAAGAAATTTAAGCAAGTAATACAACATTTAAAATTTTGCTTCAGAAAGTTAAACAGCTTCATAACATTAAACTAGCTTAAACAGTTTGCTGTATGTTATAACAATAAACAAAAAGTATGTTTGTTATGAGATATCAATTATCAATTAAGATATAGAACGAATAATCAATTTACAGTTACAATTTACTTAGACGAATCATAGATAACATCTCAATCTGATGAACAGTTAAATTAACCTCTTGTGATATTCTCCGGTAAATTTTTTTTATTTTATCAAAATTTCACGAAAAACTACTTTTAAGAAGCACATGTTTCTTAAAAAGAAATCTGTATAAAAGGGTACAGTTACATGGGTGTCATAATTATTTCATTTTCCGTAGTACAAGAAATATCATCAACAATAATAATTAAAATAAGAAAAAAAGAAAGCAAACGTATTATTTGCAAGATCAATATCTTACAAACGTGTGAATTGAAGCTATTATTTTTTCTGCATACACAAACTCGAATGCTGTACATATCAATACTTTGCACACAAAAAAAACATCCAAAATGCAAGAAACAAATATTACAGAAAATCCATTCAGCAGTAGATGCTAAATTTTATATGACAATCAGGACCAAATAAAGACCATGTTTAATAGCCTTCAGGCATTTTCTCAACAGCAAATTTTGTTACTAAAATGTTTTACTGTGACTGATCAAGGAACACCGACAATGACAATTAACGGTGACTTATCAAAACAAAGCCAGTATGTCACCCCCATATTACGTAACCACATCCCTTCACCACAGGACACCGCGAAAGACAAAAGAGTGTGATAATAATAGAAGCGCTAAATAATGCACTTTTATTGTCAAGTATTGTTTGAAACTGTATGATAGAATAAAACAATTTTTAGTAATCATTCTACATCAACATGCGGTCGATGAGCGAAATGTTTAATTTTGTCCATTTTGTAAACTTTCAGAGGTGTTCAGATAGTTGAAATCATATTTCAACTTTTGAAAAGGAACAGTTATATGTGTTTTACACAACTCAATCTTTAATTTTGAACAGTCAATGGTCTTTATTCACCGTCTTTCATGTATTTAATAATTCAAGTTAATAATATGTTCAAGTCAGGAATAAAACATACAGAAAAGTAATAATAATACAATAAAATGATGTCACAGAATTCACGCGATAAAAGACAGCACGTCACCTTGAAATGTGCTAAAGTTATACAAAGTTTTACGGGACTTAGGCATCACAGCGAAGTTAAGCAGCCTTTTAATGGCGGACAGTCATGTGACCGTCAAAATGGCGGCGTTTAATTTATCAATTATGGAACGGTATACATGTGCGCTAAAACTTCAAAAGCAGATATAAGATCTTCGGTAATGATCAATCATAAAATAAAAACAGCTTTTTAAATGCTAACAGTTTATATTGAAAGGGGTTCACTCACTTATTATCATAATTTAGGCATCACACAAAGTCAGGGGTGTTTAAAGTCTTCGTTTTCATTTTATTATTTGCAATGATAGGTTTTTTTTTCTCACGACTAGCCCTACAAGATAATGATTTTAGCGCAGGTGGATCGAGAAACTAGGGTATTTTGGCTACAACATCAACCAAGAAAACCATATTCATCAAGTTTTATTTACTAAATTGGTTCTCTTTTATTTTAAAAATATTAGTTCCCCAAGACGAGAAAGAGAAATATACTGTACCAGTCAGTGTTACAAGGCAATACCATGTGACCAGATCGCCCCAATCAAAGGTAGCGTGGGTTTATTCCATGTGATCAATCTTACCAATCAAAGGAAGCGTGGGTTTATTTCATGTGATCAGATTGCACCAATCAAGTAAAGCTTGTGTACACCTATCCAATCATTTCTTTGGGCGCGAAATGGAAGAAGCAGATTTCAGCAATTAATTTCTCAAAATTGCCTTTTTTCGAAGTCTTCGTCGTTTTGAAATTCAAATGAGGTAAGTCAAATCTTTTGTATAATACTTTTCAGTTTTACTGAACTCATGCTTAGAATTAAATGCTTGATCATGCCCTGCAATGAATGGCTTATGATGATTATTGTATGCTTCCGTTTTTAAACGGATGTTGGTAAGTTCGGTAAATTGCAAGGCCGGTAAATTGTTGTTCAACGTCAAAATTAAATTCCTATTGCAGATATTAAACTGAATTTTGTTTTAAAAAATATTTAAATGTTATATCAAATGACATGCTACGACTATGTTCACATACTTTAGATATAGAATTAGGAAGGTATAATAATGCAGAAAGAGATAAAAGATTGTGTAAGGTATATTATCAAAAAACAGTAGAATCAGAAGATAATTTTATCAAAGAAGCGTTATGTTTAAGACAGTGATACCGAGATTATTTGGTGATTTTGTGCAATTTCTATAAATATATAGTTGTATATAAAAAGATATTAGTTACTGATGTATCGAGTATTGATGTGTTGCGGTTTATTGTAAAAGTTTTATATATTTCAAATGTGTTTTCATTTTAATTAAATGCCGTTATTAGATCAGAAACCGATTTAAATCAAAGATCAAGCCATAATCATTGAATACATTACTTCCTTCGGCGTCATTTTAAGTGCGAAAAAGTAACTATGATTATATAATTTTAGAATCAGTTTTAATATTTTTTATAATGATAATTGCATGACAAACACAAATTTTATAATTACCCGATGAGACAAATTAATAATCTATCTAACGACCGACACGTGTCGTTAGCACATTTCTATGGTCAGCAGTGTACATACCTTTTCACACCTACTTTATCACCTTAATGGGTACATACAGTACTTTTTATTGTTACAATTTTTTCCTCTTTTTTTTACTATATAAAATCATGTTACCGATATTTCGGTAAATCATTTACATATTTAGAGATAAGTGAGACTGAATAATTGTAAATAAGCCCTGATAGACAATTGATTATTTGTTTAAACATTCACAAATATCGGCAATTAACCACAGTTTAGCGATTATTTCATGATCGAAATTAAAAAAAAGACAATTAAACATTTTATAAAGTAAAAAGACAAAATATGATTTTATAAGACGCATTGGAAATGAAATTGTAAAATGTGTAACATCCTGTTCCTAGTTCCTTAATATGGTTGACTAAAGAATTCTATTTTATTTGCAACGCATGTACATACATTAAAAAATTTTATAATTTCATTAGAATAAATATTTTCATCGGCGCTAAGAACTTACATCGTTAATCAATAAACTGGTTCATATAGCATATTATGCAGAACAGAACATAACAATATTTTTTTATCAAGGTTTTTACATGGGGTGTATTAAATGCTTTGTAGTCGGAAACAAAAGTTAAATGACTCTGGAACAAGAAATTACTTTAGTTTTGTCAAAAAGGGAAAAAAATCAGATAATACATATAAAAAACAACGAACAAATCACTGCTGAGTTCGGTACGTTGTATTTCGCGATATTGTTTTGGGGGACCTAATTTATCCAAGTTATTCCTATAAGTTAAAGGAAAAAATTCAACAAAAACAGTTTTGATTATGATGTTGTTATAGAACTTAAGATGGGATTTAATCAAAGTACCATGTCATTAATAAAGGTGTTGATTAGATGTTGTATGATACACGTGGCCTGTTACGGTAAAAGTGTTTATCAAGCTAGTGAATACTTATGCCATGATAAAATTTATTCGTAAGTCAGTTTAGCTCTTTTCTCCTTATTCTATTGTGTTAGCGTTTTATACCGTCCCGCGACTGACTCACAGATCATCACAGGCATAATGATAATAATGTACATTAGAAATAAATAGTGCCGTGGTTCAGTGGTATACCTAGCGAAAAAAGATTTACTAATTGGAAGGACATGAGTTTGCACACCGTTAGGTCAACAACTTTTTCTTCCATTCTAGGTGTATAGAAGCGAAAGATTATGTTGTTTTTTTCTCGTGATATTTTGATTTCTCTTTAATTTTAAGAAGAACAGCTTCTTTAAGTAACAAGCGTTGTTCCCGTTTTTTACTTTCATAAATATATTTTCTTCAATGTAATATAACTAATGAATATAAATTAAAACTATGTTTTTACCCGTCTTCTACGAAACATAACATCCTTTCACGTGCTTCGACAGGTCACGTGCATCACTCAGTAACGGTATATAATTCAATTTTTCAGAGAAATGTAGGACGAAGAATTAAATAAATCACATATTCAATATGCATGAAAATGATAATGGCAGTTATATTTACACTTTTTCTACTTACTTATCTTTTCTTCGCTTTACTTATATTTACCTTACTTCTCCTTACTAATCTCTACGCATCCTTACTTTTTATATTTACGCATCCTTACTTATCTTTATGCATCCTTTCTTCTTATTTGTCTTTATGCATGCATACTTCCTTACGTTTATGCATACCATGTTTTTGCAAAATACGCACAACTTCTAAACATGTGAAAAATAAGTCTATGTAAAACTGCCAACACACAAAATTGTAAGAATGAGAGTAATTAATTGATGAAATATGCAACTCTTAATTATTCCAGCATCTTTCTATGACAATAACAATTTCAAAATAGGTAATACAATTTTTTATGCAAAAGCGATCAAACACGGACAGTAAATGTTTAAAAGTAATAATTGAAAATTAATTAAAATACAAAATCAATACTATCATTTTGTATTTTCAGACAAATGGACCTTCATGATACCATTGCAGAGCTGCAGGAGCAGATGCGAGTGTTGCACGAGTCCCAGAAAAAGTCACAGCCTCAAGACAATGAAGCAGAATAAAAGAACAAAAAATAATAAAACTTTATGAAATGCATGTTGTAAATGTATGTACGTGTTAGAAACAGTGAAATAACTCACAATAATCATATGAATTTAGACTAAGTATGTTTATCTGTGCAAGTGAAACTGTGTCTTATATATAAGCTGTGATCGTAGCAAGTAAAATGCCACTTCCACATAGTTTTTATAAGATTTTTAAAAATATTATGTAGTACAGCTAAACAATGACCCGTGACTACATACACATACAGTGATACTTGGATTTCTATTGATTAACGATTACGTATGAAACAATACCAGTGGCATGAGCTGACAAATTTTTGATATTACATATGTTATTGTAATTTGAATATATGTTTCCAAGTGGCCAAGGTTCACTAGTCATTGTTTGCATAACTTCAAGAATGATTTCAGTAATGTTCTTATCATTGCAATATGCTTGGTTTTATTATCGATTGTTACTCTTTTATGATTACATTTATTAATAAACTTGTTAATAAAATACTATTCATTTAATTCAGAACTAATTTGAATTACTTTTGTTTGTGCACATCCTCATACTTTACAAGTTACTTAGTTAATTTTATCATGCTTATTGCATATCTCGTGTACGCCAAAGTAAACTTTCTGTCAGTATATCTATTTAAAAAAGATATGTTTCCTACCGTTATCTCAGACTTTGCAGTTCTTTATAGTTTTTCGTATGCTTCAAGTAGATACGATGAGGATCTTAACTAGTCCGTTCTAGAAATGAGTAGTAACTACATATAATGATCCCGCACATCATGTACATGTATATTATCAGTCTATATTTGGTTCCCGTATCCTGTAATATATCATGTCCGTATTCTTGATCCGTACATGTAATATAATTAGTCCGTATATGTGTCATGTACGGCTTTTAGCTTTCCCGTATTCATTGAAAATACAATTCCGTATTTCCTACGTATATCTACAGTATACAAAGTCCATATTCTTGCCCCGTATATGTGTCATATACGCTTTTAAGCATTTCCGTATTCTATGAAAATACATTTCCGTATATTCGTCGTATATCTCTAGTATACATAGTCCGTATTCTATCCCGTATATGCATCATGTACGATTTTTAGCTTTCCCGTATTCTATAAAAATACAAGTCCGTATATCCTCCGTATACTAGTAAACTATATGTTGTTATAGCCCGTATATGACTGAAATACGGGTTTTGTACTGTGCATATATTACAAATATACGGACACATATACATACATGTATATTGGAAGAATACGGAAATCCGTATTAGTAATGACAAATATACGGAGTTCCCGTATACCCGATGTTCCGAATACGGATTAGTATATTATGTCCGTATATTATGCGAATACGTCCCGTATATGCCCGTATATCTAAAAAATACGGGATCGTACACTTCCGTATATTGGTGTATTTTTCGCAGTGAGGGCTACCAGGTCTTCGTCTCAAATTTCATAAACAGCTTTAAAACGTTTTGAAGTAAATAATTTCCCGCAAAATTCCAAAACGGGCTAGCAGCCATGTGTCTTTGTGTGACCAAAAGAAGTAACATTCTTCAAAAATATATTTTGAACATAAATCACCTCTTTTAAAATGAGCTACGGAAATGTCTTGGCATATAAGTTTGCTCATAGTCGGTCAGTCGGTCTATTAGATCAAACGGTTCCGATCAATCAATTGAGAACGCAGCAGCCTAGATCCTTTTTCGTATTAAGTAGGTTGAGAATATCGAGTAAATACCTCAATTGGCCTCAAAGATTAAGTCTGCTAGGGCCTGCACTACAAAAGGGGTTTTGGATCAATGTTCTTAGCACAACTGAATTCAGGACACCTAAGCTTTATAAAATCCTTGTGCTTAATGGGTACGTAAACACTTCATTTTAATCACAATGTCAAAGGTTAAGTACAAACTATAGTACTTTAGATATTACTCTAGACACATTCAATTTGAAACTTGAAACGATGGGAAGGCATGCTAATAAGATGACTTTTATTATTTCATCCGACTGGGTCAAAACTCTAGCTCACAGATTTATTGTAGTAACAATGTCAAAGGTTTAGTACACACAGTAGTACTTTAATAACGGTTTTATAGATATTACTCCAGACGCATTCAATTTGAAACTTGAAACAATGGGAAGGCATGATATTAAGATGACTTCTATTATGTTATACGACTGGGTCAAAATTCTACCTCACAGATTCATGTACTTTAGAATTAGTTTCCAATCAATTACTCATGACCGACTTATTTCGGGACCCTCATAGTTTACAGAATGAAATAACACATTGAGTAGATAAACGAGTCTGTGCTAACTTGGTCATAGTGAAGCTCACATTGACCCATGATGAAGTCAAAGAGATGCAGTTGAAATTTTAAAAGGGAATCTAGAAGATAATACATGTTGACTGAATGTTACTTCGATAAAAAAGTCATTATTAAAACAGTGTCAAAACACATTTCCGAAGGTCATATCTGGTAGACGATGAAGTTCGAAGGCGCCTATTTCTATCAAGGTATGCTTGCTCAATTTATGTAAAGGTACAAATAGAAGAAACTAAAAAAAAGACATATATTAAAAGATTAAGCTTTTGTTTCTGTTTAAAGGGAGAAAACTAAAACATTTGCCAATGTTTTACAACAGGAGTATCTATTCTGTATGAATACGATTTACACATGCATTTTTGTTATAATCAGGATTTTATGCAAAAGATGTAGAGTGCTCCTCTTCTATATGACATTTAAACATGAATGAATATCGACTTGTTTTACTTGAAAGTTAATTGCCTTCGTTGTTTGAATATAAAAGTGTCACTGCAGTTACAAACGTTCGGCCGTCCGTCCGTTTTTTGTTCATTCTGTTATTCGGTTTTTCCTATTTTTTTTCTATCGGATTTTTTTGTTTGTTGACTCTTATTCCGATTAATTTATATACTGTAGTAGTTTTGTTTCAAGGAACAAATTTTGGGGGACTTTTAGAAAAGAAAACAATGAAATCAGAATAAGAAATCACTTATAAACCTGTATTCAGATCTTAATTTGACATTTGCTCTTTGCTTTTATTGTCCGCTCAAAGAAAGTTAACGGTTGAATGACCTATGTTAACTTCTAATATTCTATTACTGGTCAATTCTTTGCCTGCTTTCTACGGGTACAGTGTAATTTTTAATCTCACAATCATTTCATTCACTATTTAATTACTTCTATAGCCTATTTCCATTTTCAATGTACTAGCCTTAAAACAACACATATTCTTAAAAATATCATCTTATACAACTTCTGTTCGGGCAATTTGTTTGCAAATTGCGTGCAGATCAAACGATCACACGGTATAGCAAGTTCACTTCAGTAATACAACAATGTCCAACTACATGCATATTACTAAGGGGAGAAAACATCTACATACATCTACAAAAAAACTGATACAAATAGGTTAAGATAAGAAATATTTTTATTTTATTGACCTGCACAGCTATACAAATTCAATAACAATATTATTATTGGAAAGCAAACAATAGCACAAGGCTCAATAGGCCTATAAAACATATATACAATACAATGTTTTTTATATGAATATTAGAATTACATAAATATATAATAGATTTTCTAACGATGGGCTTCTCAGAAATGTAACTTGTAGAAACTTTAGTTAGCAAAATGGGAACAATGCTATATACGTCATTACGTATTTTAGGTGTGAACTGCTCTTTCTAAAAAAAAATTATTTTTTGAAATATATGTTGTCTTTGGTAAAATTGTATTGACAATAAGTTTTTTTGTTCAGGTGCAAAGGCATTATAGTTAAAAATAAATTATCTCTCACATTCAACTACATTATGTGTACATTATGTGATGTTTATATATCAGTTATACACCAATGTATTGTACTTATCAAAGTTGAAAACGTGAACGCCATGGGTTCAAACCCCGCACAAGCCAGATTTTATTTTTTCTAATTGGTTGAAAAGGAGAGAAAATTATCCATCAAAATGGGAGAAGAATGTCCACAGACTTCAAAGAATGAAAGGAATAAGTTATTAAGAAGCAACTGAAAGTAATGACGGAAAAGTCAAAGATGACGGACAGGATGAAAGAATAATGGGCAAGAAAGCTTGCACCAAAAGATCTGACAGAAAGATGTGTAATACAATAAGTGACAGGCAAAATAAAATATACGTTTAGCTTTGGAGCATTAACTGGGATCAGTAATCTATATGAAAGAGTTGAAATAGATACTACAGCCACAAAAGTTAAATTCTGAAGAAAGTAAAGACAACCCCACTCCAGTATACGCTGAAATCTGACGGTTTACAGATTGTAGTTCGTAAACTGTTTTAGCAACATTTGGAATAGGGGAGAGAATGATGTATGATTGGTAAGAGGAGAAACAGAGTGATGACGCGTTCTAAGGATGGCAGTTTGTATGAGAATTACTCACAAGGACATACGAAACAGTTAGACCATTCATTTTGTTAGCCAAAAGTAAACTCACGAAATCTATACTCTGTTTTTCTTTGTTTCAATTCCAAGTTTAACTTTTTTAATATTATGTGATAGTTTAGCCATATTTATGTTAGTTTTTATTATCATGATAAAAGAATGTCAAAACCATGGTTATTCGATTTCAAAGTAGTGCGAGAATTTGCCTGTCTGAATTTGTCTATAAGCTGTAGTCTAAGGTAAGAAAGCTTGTTGGGAAGATCTTAATTATAATTGTTAACGGTTGTTTCAGAACATCTGCTTACACAACCTTGCTTTAGAGACATTACTAAATCTTCTTCAAGTAATAATGTGTTTGTTGTTGCATAAGAAATACATTTACAGTACAGAACAAACCTCTCAATCAAATATTATTAATTTTGTAAAATCTCATTCCGAAATCATTTTTTATCATAATATATCTTGTATTGTCTGTTTTGTTAGCACGTGTGTTGAAAGTCAATATGATTTGAAACGTATTTATAATAGTTTTCACTGAGTAAAATCTTTAGAATCAATGGATTTTGTTAGACAAAAGTTTCGGCGTCAGTATGACAGAAAATAAATTAATCAACTACTTATTTAATTAACTATGTTTTACTTGCTAGTATGGAGGCGCCACTTCTGAGAGTCTTCTTCCAATCAAGTTAGGCAGATCCTAAGATATTTTGCTTTGTAGCTTTCTTGGTTGTAATGGGACCAAACTCAATACACATGTGTCCCCCAAATTCCAACTAATTTCGCTTGTAAAAGGTTGATAGGGCTACAATGCTATTTGATGTAATATTATTTCCTACGGTATCCATTGTCGTAATAAACCTTACTCACTTCAAGAACAATAGACAAAAAAGAACAGAACCAGTTACTATTTTTTTATTTAACAGTTTGTATTGATAACGTATCGATGTATTTGAAAGTAAGCTTCTTAAAAGTCGGATAATACTATATACGCCGAAATTATATTTCAGTTAGGTCGTTTATTACTTATAAAACAATTTCGAAACAGTCTTAGGATAGTATTTTTCTTCAAAAAGCCCAATTTAATGAGGGCTGACCAAATGTTTATTAGTATTCTAATATCTTAAACGTATTTTCTATAGTTAGAAAACCAAAGATTCGAAATGAAATAAAACTTATTTTCATATGACATGTTCTCCGAATTTTGATGTGATTGGCAGTTTGAAAAAAGAACAAAACATAACCATCTTACAATATGTTAAGGTGTCAGAAATACTCAGCCAAACTTAGCTTGATTGTCCTTTTCATTTTACGTGCTTGTTGCATACTCAATACGCTACAAAAATAAAGAGCATTAAGCTTTTCAAAAGTGATCGGATTATGGAAGACCAATCCAATCTAAAGGATAATAGTCCTGTCGATTTAGTCTTGAACTTAAACTACTTCCTGGTTCTGGGTACCCATTGAAATATACAGTCTTGCCTCCCGACAGCCACGCTCCCCACCATCCAAACGTTCCAGATGTTACAATCACGTGGTCACATAGCATCAGCAGACACATGTCATTGCCTGGGTCATTAAAAGGACTTAGAATAATGTTATTTATGTTCTCCTTACACCAAGCCTTCTCATCACTGACAGCGATGAACGTAACATTAACATATTTCCTTGAATAAAACGCCCTGGCTTTCTTAATAAACGTTACGTTGGCAGTAACAAAACCTTGCCTTTCATAACGACTTTCTGTGAAGTCACCTCGACGAATATGAATACACACCACTTGATATCCAGGTCTTGCAATGCTTTGTAAGAATTGTCTTGCTTTTTGTACATGTACTGTCTCTGATCTAAATATGTCGCGCAACATATGCTTTGCTTCTTCAAAGTATTTCCATGACTGTAAGTATCCATGAAGACTTACATTTTTGCCTGAATTAAACTCTTTAGAACAATTGTAATAAACGGCAGATTTTTTGCATTCACACGTAATGTCATCTTTAATTTCTCTGAAATGTTTTTCCTCTACTATATTTGGAAGTTTGAAATATGTAGCCAGTGAAATGTTTCCTGGAATTAGTGGAATAGCGTCATATTTATAAGCCATTCCAATAAGGGAAGCAACTTGAAACAACTGATTACCTATCCTACCTTGTATTTCTTTTGACATAACAAAACGGTTGCAGAGCCCATGCTGATTTGCCATTGCATCTTTCATCCAAGTTTCTGTTGCGTAATTCCAGGAATTAATAGGAAAGTTTTCTGCCCCACCGTATGCAAGTTCAAGCAAGGTGAGGTTCTTCCATGATAGCAGAAAGCACTGTTTAGTTCTTTGCTTTATATCCTTGATATCCTTAACACAGCCATTTGACTGTCTGAAATGTAGATGCTGACAAATATGGTTTGAGACGCAGTATAATGCTAGAGCCACAAATATGAAAATCACTATTAACTTTCTTGATATGTGATACTTTACCTGTTTCACACAAAATTTGATCATTTTAAATAGTTTCTGTCCTCGTTGTGTCTTTAATTACTGGTTATTTTTCGCATCGACATCTTTGTGTGTTTCGTTTCTTCGTAATCCTGTACAGGTGTATTCTTTATTTTATTTTCTGTTCATATTTTTCACAGTACAGGCGTTTGTGGAAGTTTTTACAATGCACTCTTCCGGGTTTTTTATCATTATTATATATGTACTTTTAGCCTGCTACAGTAAAATGTCAAAAAATCATTATTTGCACTTTCAGAGGTCCTATACTTCACTTTAATTTACAAAATCGTGTCGTAAGGAGCAAGTTTCACCTTTCATGTTTCAGGTACGCTAGTCCACTTCCAGAGATTTACGTTACCCAATTCTTGTCTTTATCTTCACCTGATATATCTCATATATCAAACCCGCCTTTAATTGCTTAAGTTCTTTCCTTAGCAGGATCTAAGGAAACTTGCTGGTAGCTGTCTAATGGTTGATGAAAATTTGGCAGTAGATTCCAAACAGCGGAAAATTAAAACCTCAGAAAAACCTGTGTAAAAATGAAGAAAAATAATGGTTTCTGAGTAAGACTGAGATATATTTCACCGCGTTAACCAAACATGGCATGAGAAGACCAGTGAAAATAACGTAATCTTGTTTAAGAGTAAGATGTACTTTAACTTTTCCCATAGTTAATACTTTTCTAATACAAAAGACATTTTAATTACATATTACAGTGTATTCCTTGCTTTTCACAGAGATAGTTTTAAAAGAATAAAAAGTTTGTACATCTGGAAATTCTAGCTGTAGTTGTGAAGAACATAATCAAACTAAGTTGCTGAGTCATTTTTCTTTTGTTACATAATAACATCAGAATATAAAGTTTTACACATTTGTATAGGTAAAAAATTTACCCCGTTAGTCATGGGGTAGATACTTTAGTTTTAACATTACTTTTGACAAAATTTGATGACTAGTCTCTGTGGCTAAGGAGTGTAGATCGTCGCTGAATATTTTACTGACCGAAAGGTCTAGGGTTCGAACACTGGTTCAGTCAAAACTCTTTCATTTCAGTTTTCATGGTGTATAGAAGTATAATAATATGTTTTTCACACTTACATGTATCTCCACAACTTCTCTTAAATTTGAAAGAAAAATAATTTAGCTAAATTCTGTGAGTCAGTCGCTTTAACCTCTAACACAAGAATTTTGGTTGGTTAGTAATTTTGGTAATTGGGCAAGGAGCTTGTTACTATTAACAAGATATAATACATTACACTACGACGGTACTAAAAATGATTACTTTCCGTGTGTCTGATTGTTACCAAGTATACACAATAGCGTGGCTTGTGCTAGATAAAAATGCAATTTTAATGTTTCGAAAAGCGATCTATTTAAATCAGTTAAAAATTACTATAAAATACTATAAAGTAATACTATAAATTATTATAAATTACTATCGCACTTTGACTAAAAGATGCATTCACACAAGACAAAATTGTACTGAAATTACATAATTGTAATAAATGCAACGTCAGGCGACGGACAAAGCAGAGTTTATATTTCCTTTTACCCCAGAATGCGTTAAATTGTCAACTTTCAAGCGGGATTATATCTCATTTTAACATGTTCCAAGCTTTGTTTATCTTTTTTTCTTTAACATAAAAATGTTTACTAGAAATATACTTAAGAACAAAATACATAATATAAAAACTCTTACACTGGTTGTAGGTACAGAAAGGAATATCCGGCTCGAGGGCAAATGTTAAATCGGTAACGACTAACGAGGCCGTGTTACCGCTAAAACGTTACCTAAAAGCCGGATATTTCCGTCTGTACAGGCAGCCAGTGTAAGATTCTTTTTCTTGCTTATCACACATTAAAATTTGTGAAAAAAATAACAAAAACAATATTTAGCAATATTTTTCTATGGTAGCGTATGAATTATAAATTCATTCATAACGGAATGGCGTCATTTAAAGCACGCGACTTATATTACATGGTGGTGTAAGATCGGATTTTCTAGCACCTGTCTAAACAGTAGAAAATACGCTATAAACGTTTGCACTGAATATCTAAAGAACCACGTTGAGGTCTCTATTTTACTCAAACCAGAAACACCCATAAGAGACGAGACATTTTACCAATTAATTGGATCGAAAACATCAACCTACTTTAACAGGTATAAATTACACCAGATTTTGGCCGCACTCATAAAAACTACACTCATATATTTTTATTGCTTTGCAAATTCTTATCTGGATTAAGACCGAACAATTACTAAGTTCTCTTTCTCTAAATACTTGAATGCCTGTTTCAATATATTCTATTTCTAAAATATGGAAACAATAGCAAAGAGAAATGTTCCTAATATTAAAGCAGGTAAAGATACTGAACATATATTTGAAGTTTCAACAAAGTCTCTCTTACACTCATTGAGTTAAGCTTCTGACCAATATCAGGAAAAGACGTTTAAGCTGTCACTGCAATCTCGACATTTATGATAAGAACATGGTCCTCACATGCGTTACGGTCTAGTGCATACCTTCCTATAATTGTATAAATACAACCTCTGACAACTGCCTCAGGGAATCGATTCTTTGGCTCAAAGTTTAGAGTGTTTGAGTGTCACGCGGGAGATCAGAGTTCGAAGCCCGCTCTGATTTGTGTATTGGAAAAATGCATTGCTTCTTTTTGTTACGGACTTTCATGTTCGTAAGACACACAACAAAGACATAAAGAATAACATTATAATTTATAATTATTAAATATTATTTCAAATAAATATATTATTAACATATAATATAATTATTAATACATAACTATATTATATTTTAACATAGTTATAGATAATCAATAATAATAAAAATGTCAATAAAGGTAAACAAATGTGCCTATGTATTGAAAATTCTTTCATGTATGGAAGAACTTGAGCCTAGACAAAAAAAAAATCAGACGAAAGCATGCACACACGTCAATGTCTGAGATGCCAATTGTGACGACTATGTCGAGCTATCCGCAAGCGGGTTCGACAAATATCATACAAATGTGTTCATTCCAATGCTCAAATTTTGGTCTGATTTAGCCCAAGATACTAGGTGTAATAATGAAATATTGTTTGTATAAGGGAAATAACTCTAGACTAACATGTGATATCTGTCCCATAATAGAACATGACTATTGCCGCTTACCAAGAGTCCTTATTTGATTACGATTGTTGATTTATTGTGGATGCAAGAGTGCAAAACTGTAATTATGAACGGACGGACGACAGATATCCACCGATCCTGGGTCATCTTTACAGCTTTCTTTCTACAAATTAAAAGGAAGTGCAAAATATAATACTGCCTGACCATGTGATTATTCAGGCACGATAATTGTTTGGTTTTTCTCGTGTTTTTCGATGCTTAAGTAGTAACCTTTGCCTCTGGGGTTATTCTGACACCAGAGATAGCGTTTTATCAGTCTCCGTTAATGTTCATAGCACAAACAAGTGTTTCTGGCTTGTGTTTTTTAAGAAATTTTTAATCCATCTCTTACGTCCATGAATTTTATGTTTTTATTGAAATACATTGTTTACAAAATATCAATTAAAATTGAAATTAAAAAATTCGGCAGTGTATATTAAAGTTTGTATTTAAACGACAAATAGAAACTTCATAGGTCATTCAACAAGGAAATAAGATTAAACCCTTTTTATAAACATTTTAATAAATCAGTTTCAAAATTAAATATTCAACATTCGTCAAGTTATCCCAGGTAAATATTTGACTGACAAGTATTATGCAGTAAGAAATATTTTAGTCCCCAAACACAAATATGGATTTTGGAGGTGTTTTTGCCTAAACATTTTGTCAACCATGTTGGAAAGGAATGTACGTTACATTATGTATAAATATCTTTTACAATAAACAGGCTTTGCGGCTGAAAAAGAGCAATTATTTTACATTATTTTGTGGCAAATATCTTTAAAAATGTGTTTCTTTTATTTTTAAACAAACTAGCAACAGAAATAAATAATCAAGAAAAACTTCCAGACTTCTCTGGAACAGAGAAATAAGTATTGAAAAATGAACAAAAAACTTTAAATACGTTGGGGAAAAAAGCGAATCACAAATTAGAGCTCATTGTCTTGTTAGGATCTGCCTTATAAAGGGCAAAACTAAACATTTCAACACACAGAGTTCACAATCAATTTTTGCATTTTCAGACTAAGTTGCACAGAATGGTTTCTGCTTTTTCAGTCGAATTCAATTAAAAGTATAATAGTGTTGTTTGTCGTTTAAATTTACTTCACAGATATGAAGTTTTGTGATAGATGTAAGATGTTAAGGTGTAGGCCAAAGAATGTGATGATTTATCTATCTTTCTGGATACGTTTATATTTTTTTTTACCTGTGCCGGATAATTTTACCAACGCGTATAGAAGCGTTTTGTTTTGTCAAACTGTGGGCAGGAAAGGTATATAAACCAGCAGATCTTAAAGACAGAACCTACATTATAAATATGAAAATTCAAGCCACAGGTTGTTACACTGTTTGACTATAAATTTTGAAAAAAAGCAAACGAACAAACAAAAACAAAAATATGTTGTTGTTAAATTTAGTAACTGTTATAAAAAATGTTATTAAAACGCTTATCAGGAAAATATCTTGTGTTTTATGATTAGTACATGATTTATGATAATATTTTTTTAAAGTGGCAATTGGTTTGAAATCCCAGTCATAATATAATAGACCTAATATCTAATCTGAGGTACTCAAAGGAAAACAAATATAAGGTAATCAATTTCTTTAGACATTGTTGAGATAAGTCTTAACATAATAATAATAATAATAATAATAATACACTAATGACAAATTATTTTACTAATCTAAATGCACGGTCAACAATGATTACTTACCTGCTATTTTTGTTCTAGAAAATGAGCAATTTTGAGAACTCTTGGTTAAAGGAAAACCGCACAGAGGTCTGCTACAAATCCATGAACCAAGATAAAATGGTTTTAGACGTAGAACTTTCATGTTTTCTAGAATGCCTAGGCAAAATAAGTAGAGGCGAAAAAGTAATAGTGTCATTCTAATAGCTTTTTTAATTTTTTTTACTAAGATCACTCTGCCTGTCTCCCTCGCGTCATTATTTCTGCAGAAAAGTCTATTATTAGGGGCTGAGGGTTTAACAAGCCATATGTTATATAAATCTTATTTCTAAAACTGATGAGAAAACATATCAGTATTAGCCTTAACCAGGAGTTTTGATCTTCAAACTATGACAAACGATTGCAAGATCTGAAAATAATTTTCAGTGCAAAACTATTCTAAATAAATATCAAATAACAGGGAGACAAAATAGTCTTACTCCGATCCCGCAAAAAGCTTTCAATCTTTGTTTTCTTATTCCGACTATATAACAACCGAAACTAACAAAAATGTCATTAGTGATTAAACAAAACATATTTGCAAACAAGTAAACATAAGTATCACTTTCAATACTCACACAGTGATAAATGAATGATATATATCAGTTGCTTTAACTTTAATCAATTTAACTTTTTTAATTTGGATTTATAAATTATGTTTAAGGATCTGCAATAATTAAATATTTTAAACAACAGTAATCGTATTTTATTCTGACGACAGTTAATCAATCAGAACCAAACCAAATGCAAACCAATCTTAGAAAGAGGTCAAGGTTTCATTGACTGTTTTATGTTCCTGTTGGCGGTAAATATACCTAACCGGTTTCGCATATATTATTTTCATTTCATCCAATGACCAAAAAGCTTTCTATACTATCAGAGCTTCACTAAATGAAACATATTTCAAACAGTTTTTTAATTCAACTTCTTGATTTAAAAGTAAAATCTACTTACTTTGTACTTCTGAGGACTGACTGCAATGTCTTCCGACAAGAACTACATCACTCTTTACTCTCAATCAGAAGTTTCAACAACTTATTCCACTAGCATTAGTTTTTTTACTAATACAGGACAGGAATATGGTTTACGCACGGTCTCGTTCCCATTATAGACAATTGATAAGAAATGACATCACGCTATGTACATTTTCGGATAAGTTCACATTTTATAAAGCATGTAATTTATTTCTCAGCCATGGTTGTTCTAATTGATTAATTATGCAAATGTTGCAAGATGATTTCTGTTGCATGGTTACCAATAAGATTTTGTGGTCTACCCGAGATCTTATTCTGCGAAACTATAATTTACACAATTTTCTTTGAACTGAAATTTCATTTAGTTTCACAGACTTGTTTTATTTAAGATGTCTGCCTGTACTTTAATTCTTATAACATAATTCAAATACTCTAATATCTTTTAAACTCAAGTTATTGAGCGGAAACCATTTTCTCATTTAAGTGTCTGCTTATTAAATTGAAAGGCCTAAAGTTGGATGATAAGTATGACATTTAAGAAGATAATATCGATGTAAAATTTAAGGACTTTTAAGAAAACAGTTACCTTTCTTATCCGGTCACTTGAAATGTTAAATGCTTTTCAACTAAGCCCTCTGTCACAATTCTACAAGACAACAGACCATACTTTGTCAGTTTCATTTTGTGTTTCATCGATTCAATTAATATATTGTTCAACATGGTCAAAACGAAAACATGTTTGTTTTAAAAAAAACATCGACAAATAAAACAAGAACTGTCACTGTAAGATGACAATGCCCCCGAACGTGGTGCTTTGACCTTTGAACTGAGAAACAGTCATTCAGTGGTCAAGGTCAAATAAATATAGGTCAGTGGGAAGGTCTTATCCAAAGGGGGTTGTGTCCAAGTATGAAGTAATTTCATTTACTTATAATGAAGTTATGGGCAATGTTAAAGTTTCTGGGCAAATGGATCTTCAAGGTGAAGGTCATTCAGGGGTCAAGGTCTAACAAATATAGTTCCGTGGGAAGACCTTGTCCAAAGGGGTGTTGTGTTTAAGTATGAAGTGTATCCACTTACCAATTTGGAAGTTATGGCCAAATATTAGTTTTTGAACAATTGGATATTCAGGGGTCAAGGTCAAATAATTAAAGGTCAGTGGGAAGGTCTTGTCCAAAGGGGTGTTGTGTCCAAGGATGAAGTAAATCCACTTACTAGTAAGGAAGTTATGGGCAATGTTGAAGTTTTTGGACAATTGGATATTCAAGGTAAAGGTCATTCAGGGGTCAAGGTCAAATAAATATAGGTCAGTGGAAAGGCCTTGTCCAAAGGGGTGTTGTGTTCAAGTATGAAGTAAATCCACTAACTAATAAGAAAGTTATTGCCAATGTTAAAGTTTTCGGACGGACTGACGGATTGATTGACGGACGGACGGACGGACAGTTCAAAAACTGTATGCCTCCCTTCGGGGGCATAAAAATGCAGTCCTGTAAATTAGATAATCATGCAATTTTTTCCGCTTGTATACTTGATATTTTAGAATAAAACCGTTTTATACCAAAGATATTCATAAGCATTGTTACACTTTCTCCCGTGTTTACACATCATTTTCTTCAATATATATGAGGAAAAATATGCGACAATTGTTTCAATTTGCGCAGGATGGCAAACACTTTAAGTAGTCGCTCGCTGTCTGGGTTCGGTTTTAGAAAGAATTAACTGATCTGAATTTTAGGCATTAAGATATTGACGGATTTTATCACAGTCTGTTTACGTAAGAAGATAAAATATCTCACAATAGTTTCCTGTAAACAAATAACATGAGAAAGTAAAAATATGGCAGATTTATGGGTACGTTTTATCAAATTAAACAGATGAAAATAAGAGCATGATACGTAAAAATTCATTTTCTTTTAACCAATTGCACTCCATGCTTTATTATCTGAAAATTTAATTCTGAGCGCGCCAAAAAAAGCAAGGATTTGAGGACAAATTAAAGTTATTGATTACGAACAAAACAAAAGAAACAAAAATAAGACAATTATTTTGCTCAAACGGGGTTGAAACCCTAGCCCTCCAATGGAATGATGGAACGGAGTAATGTTCAAAGTTGATGTAAGGCTAATACCTTCATGTCTTTTTAAGCTTATGCTGTCGCTAGCTTAAGTTGACTGTTTTTTTTTTTTGAATTTTATTTTTAAAAAGTCAACTTACTTTGTGTTGTACCGTGGACAGACGTTGGTGTATTCAGTCAAGTGCTACATATTTTTTCAGATCCCTGACTATGTATCACAAGATTGAACTACTTAACACTTGTAAATTGAGGCATCTACAATTAGTTTTTAAAGGTTTTGAATATGAGGTAGGGAATATGCGTGTTTGAACGAACGTAGTTAATTTATAGACAACTGATAACGAATGACCTTGTATTAAGTACCACCGTCAGAGTACTCATCTGATAAACCCTTTTACACCCACCTCATACTGACAATGAATACACACAATTCAGGCAACTGCATGTCATTTCGTCTGTTTGCATAAAACTTTAACTAATCACATAAGGAAATAAAACGACATGTCCGACAAGAAGAGTCTAGAATCACCTCTTAAAGGGCACACAGAACTGCACAATCACTAGAACTATTTGTCAGCGTCAATACGTCAGTCAACAATGTGCCAAAGTTTACATTATCTTAACATTTTGGAGTTAGAACCTTCAGGAAGAAAGCGCTTGTGTTGAAAAGACAACTAAAATGCTTACCTTTGTAAATGTAGCATATTAGCTGTACATAGAGACAATGACATTTATTCGTTCACGGACAAGTCATGCTTCTGTCTGGACATTGGAAAAGGGAGTACGCTAATGAACGCTGTTTAGTGCAATTTGATGGCACTACCTGTAGAAGGGGAGGTGTTCCATTCAACCTACATACCATTTTTTCGGAACCTGGTTTACGTAATTTTCTTACAATAGGACAATGCCACAGTCACCCGCTCTCTTTCTTTCATAGGATCAATAGCATTGATACTTTTTAGCTCACCTGAGCACAAAAATGTGAGCTTTTAGGATTCGTGATTGTCCGGCGTCCGTCTGTCCGTCCGTCGTCCACAATTCATTCAAACGACATCTCCTCTGAAACCAATGGGCAAAATTTGATGAAACTTGCCTAGAATGTTCCTTGCATCAAGCTCTACCAAGTTTGTTCAAATGGGTCACAGGAGCTATAAATAGATTTTAAAAGTTGAATCTTTAAAAATCTTCTTGTCTGAAACCGTAAGGAATAGATTTTAGATATTTCGTGTGTAGCATTGTTTAGTTGGCCTCTACCAAGTTTGTTCAAATCATGGCCTCTGGGTCAAAAATGGCCCTGCCCCAGAGGTCACATATTTTACATAGAGTTATATAGTAAATTCTTCTTGTCAGAAACTGCAGGGTCTGGTGCTTAGATATTTGGTATGAGGCATTATCTAGTGGACCTCTACAAAGATTGTTCAAATTATGACCCTGGGGTCAGAACTGACCCCGCCCAGGGCTTACTTGATTTACATAGAGGTATATAGGGAAAACTTTAAAAATCTTCTTGTAAGAAACTACAAGGCATGAGGCTTAGATATTTGGTGTTGAGCATTGTCTAGTAGACCCCTACCAAAATTGTTCAAATCATGGCCCCTGGATCAAAACTGGCCCCGCCCAAGGGGTCACATGTTTACATAGAGTTATATAGCAAAAAAACTTTAAAAATCTCCTTGTCAGAAACTGCAAGGCCTGTGACCACAGTGGGGTCATCCCCCTTCCCCAAAAAAATTGTTTTCTCATTTTTCAGTTTTTCTCTATGGCAATAAAATTTGGACCATTTGTACAATTTTCAAGATGATTTCAAAAGCATTATTTCTTGACCTATATTTTTGACCTACTGACCTACTTGCTTTTTGTTTTTTAGGTACAGCAATGAAATTTGGACAATGTGCACAGTTTTTTGTTTCGATTTCAAAAATGTCATCGCATGACCTATATTTTTGACATACTCACCTTCTTTTTGTTTTTGCAGCTATGGCAATGAAATTTTGACCATGTGTACAGTTTTTGTTCCGATTTCAAAAAGGTCATATCATGACCTATATAGTTTTGACCTACTGACCAACTTTTTTGTTTTAAAGCCACGGCAATGAAATTTGGACTGTGTGTACAGCTTTTCGTTCCGATTTCAAAAATGTCGTCTCATGACCTATATTTTGACCTGCTGACCTAATTTTTGTTTTTGGAGCTATGGCAATGAAATTGCATTGGTCCATTTCTGTGATATGCATCATTACATTCATAAAAATTTCTTTCATCTTTGAACCCAGGTGAGCGCTTTAGGGCCATTGGCCCTCTTGTTCAGAAATATGAGTTCTAGACCTACATCCTTCCTCTGTTTTTAGAAAAACTTTCAATTTTTGTCACTTCCCCGGTGGAGAATAAATACCTTAATCATTGAGAATTGCATGGTGTCAACCCTTAATCTGCTGAACTTTTGTAATGGATTTGCCCAGCTTTGAATTTGGAACAGTCTGTTCAAAGTTAAAGGGATTTCAATAATCAAAATACAAAAAATGAGCCACCAACAGTATAGAACCTGGTCAGACTGCATGGATGTGCAGACTGACCTGGCTCTATACTGGTGACACAGGCTAATCATTTTCAGTTCCAGCAGGTTAAGGTGTTAATTGTCTGCTACATTATGTACTTTTTGCGAAAATAGCTTGTCTTTAGATCGCATACATAAACTAGATCTTTACAGAAAATATCAACAGTGTGTTAGTACTAAAAATGTCTAGTATATTCTTCCACAGACACGTATGGGAAATGTTGCATAGCATTATTACCTTCATATACTAGTAAATATAAATGGAATGTCTGTTTATTTTCTTTCGGGAAATCTCATTTTTCTTGACCCATAGAATTATAACTTATCACAGTGCTCAGATTTTAAATTTTGGTCATATGACAGATGAGCATTCTTTGATTGGTTAATCTTATTTCTAGTCAGCCACTTCAGTACTTAGTACAAGCTGGATTATTTAAGATAGCATTTTGTTTCGACCTCCATCTGTTCTGTGTTTAAATGGAGTAGTGCATTGCCAAATCAGGTGTGATTCCTGTTTGTAAGATAAGTTGACTTGACAGGTTTGTAGACTGAGGAAGACTTAAATAACTAACTGAATTGCAGTTGCATGAGGGAGAGTCTTAACCAGTGTCAATTACCCTGAGATTTGCCCTGGAAATTTATCATAGAGACAAATGTTTTCTGGAAAAGAGTTGAACATATACATGAATGCATGAATGAAACCATCCTGAAGGAAGTTGTCAAACTTAAACCTGAGCTGAAACTACTGTATCTTCCATCAGAGTGGTCGTTTTTGTGAGTGCAAAAGTCTTTAGATTGTTTTCAAAAGCAGCCTCTGCAATCTTAGAAATAAGCCCTTCTATAACTTGGAAAAGTACTTCTCAAAATAATGCCATTGATAATCAGAAAAGGCAGTGATTTTGTAAAACTATATGTATTTGTCTGTTAATGTTTTAATAGTTTCTGGTATTCTATCAGTTATGCAATAAAACTTTGAATGCAGCATCAATGAGATACCATATATGCTTGCTTTTGAGGCATTCTAGCTTATAAGACACACTCCTACCTTTGGGTTAAAAATCTGTACATTTTGCATTGACCCTCATAAAAGATCGGTTTGCAATGAAAAATATTCAAGGCAGTATTGGATTTAATGTAATTCATACAATTCCGTCCGCATCTGCACTCGCATTCAGCTTTTGCAATAATATTCCACACACAAATTAGTAGTTTGCTTTTGAAATCTTCATGAATGACCCTAGAACTATTGATACCATTGATATATTCTTCAGCTGGCATTAGTTTTTATTAGCTCACCTGAGCCGTAGGATCGATCAATTTCCGTCATCCGTCGGACGTCTACACTTAGTTTGTTAAAAACCCTAATGGTCGCATTTTTGCCTCAATTGTCATGAAACTTAGTCAGGATGTTTGTCCTAATAATTACTCGGACAAGTTCGAACATGGGTTATCTTGGATGAAAAACTAGGTCACAATGCCCAAAATAGTAAAATCTGGTAAACACTCTAGAGGCTACATTTTCAGTCCAAATATCCTAGAAATTTGTCAGAAATGTTGTTTTAATGATTTCTAGCTTAAATTTGAATATGGATTATCTGGAATCAAAAACTAGGTCACAGAGTCAAATTTGGAAAAAACCTTGTTAACAATCTAGAGGCTACATTTTCAGTGCAAATTACCTGAAAATCTGTCATAAAGGTTGTTTTATTGATTTCTAGCTTAAGTTTGAGTATTGGTCATCTAGGAACAAAAACTAGGTCACAGAGCCCAAATATGGAAAAACATTGTTAACACACCAGTGGCTAGTTTCTCAGTCCAAATATCCTGAAAATTTGTCAGAAAAGTTCTTTTGATGATTTCTAGCTCAACTTCTAATATGGGTCATCTGGGGTTAAAATCTAGGTCACAGAGCCCAATTATGTTAAAACCTTGTTAACACTCAAGAGGCTATTCCAAATGACCTTGAAATATGTCAGAAAGGTTGGTTTGATAATTTCTTGCTTAAGTTTGACTATGGGTCAACTGGGGTCAAAATCTAGGTCACAGAGCCCAAATATGGAAAAACCCTTTAAACACTCTAGAGGTAACATTTTCAGTTCAAATAACGTTGAAATTTGTCAGAAAAGTTGTTTCGGTAATTTCTAGGTCCAGTTCGAATATGGGTCATCTGGGGTCAATTAATCATGGCCATAACAATTTTGTTAAAAGCAGTTATACTCAGGTGAGCGATCTCGGGCCATCGTGGCCCTCTTGTTTTATAGTTGCTATTTTCAACAGATTGTAGTCATATCGGATGCGTACTTATGTGGTCACCAAGGACGTCGCGTAATTTTAGGCCGACGTAGCGCCAAAAATAGTCAACAACAATTTACATACCTACCTTTGCAAAGAAGTATTGTGTACAACAGTTAATCAGGATTTTCTGTAAAATGCAAATATGATAAGGATCTATTAGTTTCATCTTCCCTAGGACTTTCAGTTGTACCAGTTATTTCCGAATCGGTATAGTTATATCTATAAGTAGTGCAACGTGTTCAAAGTAGCTGCAAAAGGTAGACACATTAAGTATTAGCTATAGAATATTATCGAGGACTTAACCGGCTGGTATCAGCGAATGGGGCTACAACAAGGGTCAATCATAGGAAATTAATCAAGACGGAACGTCGAGATTAATTTCCCATGATTGACCCTTGTTGTCGATCCATTCGCTGATACCAGCCGGCGATGTCCGAATATTTATTCTTTAACTGTCTTATCGAATGACCATCACAGGTTTTCTTTGAAGATGGAAACTCTCTCGTGATTTTCCACTCCTTTTCTTAAAAAAACATACATTGATTTTTAGGTACCTCTGCTGTTTTCCAGCCAAAGTAACTGTGAACTCCTGGGAAAATGAACCAATCACGTTCGTTCGCGCGAAGCCTTTGTATATTTCCTTATTCAGCGCCAGTTCAGGTCATTTACACTTCGCTTGTCACAAAATATAATGGATATAGCAGACGATGATGACTTTGTTCTGTCGCAGGCTTTGGACTTGTTTGAATGTAGCATTGCGTTTAATAGTGAAAATGTTACACAGGATGTTTTATTTCTGTCACAGACATTAAGTGAAACAGAGAGGGATGGCGTTTTAATGACATAGATCTGCTGACGAACAGTCAAATGGTAAATTTTGTAAATGATGTACAACCGGACTATTTCGGCAAATTTCAATTGTTTGATCTGGATTTTAAGCAGGAAGAAAAGCATACACATGATAAAATGTGTGAACGTTTTGGAGAAAGCGTGTCCGACTCCGATCTTGACGCATTGGTACAAGATCAAAGATCAAAGAACACAGACCGTAACACACGCTGGGCTTACAACGCATTAGAGGCATGGAGGAAAACAAAGCCTGGAATAGCAGTGTTGGAGGAACTGGACATAAATACACACTTGTCGAGGTGGGTTGCATGGTATTTTCTTCGTTTAATTTCGTATTTTTGAATTCAAGTTATGCTTATAACTGCCAACATTCAATACCGAATATACTTGCAACTGCTACCTGGGTTCATACCAGTACTTACGTCGAAAGTGAGGACTTTGGAATGTCACTGGAGAATCTCACCTTAGTAAGGATTCGAACCAGCAACCTCCGGATCGGGATTCCGACGCTCTAAGCCCTTGACCACTGCTAATAATTCATCACCTGTGTATGCCATATTATAATCCATTCTAATTTACGCTATAATATTCCATGCACGTGTATTCACTTACTGAATGGCTTTCTGGTCAGTATTTACCAAGGCCGGCAGGACCAAGGGCTAATAGTTTTGATTAATTACAGGCAAGCCATTCACAAAGTTTAGTGTTTCTTCACGTTTGTATATTTGTACTAACAATTCAATAAAAATCACATTTTTTACGTAAAGCATGAACTATAACTGTTACATGCGTATTTTCTGATCAGATTGTAATATTATGTATACTGTATATGTCTTTATCCTTTTTAATTTTATCTATAGTTTGTCCAATGCTGAAAATTAATTAGTTGATCATTGTAAAAGATTTGTCGTCGAAGACATGAAGCAGAATGGCGAGTTATTTCCACTGGAGTCCCTCTACCATCTGGTTTGTGGCCTTAGAAAGCTTTGTGATAATGGAATTTCCGGTAAAAACTTTCTTGACGAGAAAGATCCTAATTATGCAAGATATAGGAGTGTATTTGATGCACAAATGAAATTTCTAACAAAAGAAGGCGTCGCTGGCAAAAGGTGGGAAGCTCAGCCTATTTTAGAGGACGATGAAACAGTTATTTGGGAACAACGAATATTTGGTAATAAGGACGCTCTGTCATTGCAGTACACTGTTTTCTTTTATAACTGTAAACTTTTGGGTTTAAGGGGAAATGACGAACACAGGAACTTGGATACAGACCAGTTTGAAATAGGTTCAGATTCTAATGAAAAGTACGTGATTTACACAGGAAAGAACTCTAAAACATATAATGGTGGCCTTCAACACCGTCGTATTGAACCAAAACTACCACTATAACAATCAACAAAATATAGTGGATTATTATGAACAGTATTTGAAATCTGTTGGAGATGGAGCATTTTATAAGAGACCGCTTCCTTCCAAAAAACCAGGAGACATGCGTTTTTCTAATCAAGTTGTTGGCGTGAATAAACTTAAAGGATTTATGAAAGAGATATGTCAACTTGCTGGTCTTAAAGGTGTTTACACAAATCATTCTGAAAAAAAGACGTGCGCTACAAGTCTTTACCAACACGATGTACTCGAGCAAGAAATCATGAAACGGACTGGCCATCGATCTGGTGTAACGCAATGTTGGTAGACATTTCCAATAAACTAAATCCGCAAGAATGGAAATCCACCGAGCAGGTGTTAAAAACCGAAACGTTGAATATTCCATCAACAGATCGGTTCCACGTGACACTTGTGATGACAAACACAAAGACAAACAATCTAACGCTTTGAAACCTAGAGGTTTGTTCGGCGGAGGACAGCATGTTTATAATAACTGCTTTTCAAGTTTTGAACAACTGCTTGTGGTGTTTGTAAACTGAAGTGGAATAAAAATGAGTTTTGTATTATATCAACTGTTTCATGTTTTGTTTTGCTCTTTTTCAGTTATACTTACTTCATTATTTGAAACAAAATGATAAACTGGGCATGCGCGAGATAGTGTACCGATACCTCATTTAGTTTACATCAAAGTGTTTTGTTACCGGAATTTAGAGAACGCCTATTTTCAAAGAAAACCTGTGGTGGTCACGCGATAAAGACCAGTATTGCCCTTCAATAAGAAACATAAATTAATGCTAAGATTTGTTCGAAGTGAAAACCCAAAGACAAATCTTATCCGCCCTTGTGACTATTCCATAGATTTTTTTCATCTCCTTCCCAGTAAAACATAGCATAATAATAAACTTTACTTAAATAACACGAAACCGGTTCTTTGGAGTTATTGCTTACTCAATCCTACATTTCGAATTACCTTAGGAGAAATTAATATATGGAAAACAATTCTGCGTTCCTACAGAGTGAAGTTTGTATCGCTTTCACCGAAACAGTTTCGTATGATAGAATACGGGATCAGCAATTATTAGATACTTCTGGAAATGCTGTAATCCTTGAAGTGGTAAGTGTTGCCATAGAAGTGTCTTCCGTAAGAGAATAAAAATCTTCGCAAAGCAAATCTCCGAGTAAATTCACCCGCGCCACTTTCCATTCGAATAGATATTTGCAATCGTCCATTTAAGAGGTGAAATAGTTAACTTACAAAATATAAGTTTACCACATGTGCATACATATTAAAATCTGGGGGAAATTCTATGTTGTGCACAGAGGTTAAATACACGTCAAAATCTATCTCTGTATCTAGTTCGATTGTTACATTTAAATTTATATTTATATACTACAATTGTTAAAAGACACCGGTTTTGGCATGCTAGGTCTGTATAATGTAAAAAGTGTTTCATGCTGCGTATTTTTTTACCTCCAGTACATGGTTACAAAATTGAAACTGGTGTCTAAGTAAGCTTTCTACTGAAGAAAATAATGTAATATTGGGATCCTTCGTGATTGACCGACCAGGTGCAAAATATAAATACATTTTGTTGATTACGGTTTGTTTGAAATTATTTGAAGTTTTTTTTTCTTCATTTTGGTAATACATTCATAAGGTTATGCAGCCACTGCTTACATTTGGTGCTGAGTGCAAGGTCCAGAGATAACGATAGAGGCTTAGCTCTCAATCATCTTCCGTGTATGCTTGTTTTACCTAAGGCAGCGTTACATAACTTATCATCTCTTCCAAAAATCCTTGATAATTAATTGATGGATTGAGGTCCCTTACATACCCTCTGATAAAAGACACTGAGTTTTTCAGCTTTTGCGATACAGCTAAAACTAATCTAAGCGGGACCTCTTTCCATTTTTTCCAACATTAATGACTTGATTTTCCTTTATTGTTGCATATCTATATCATAGTTGATATGTCATGAGTTAAGCCCAAAATAACCTTTACTTTTCAGGAAATTGAAAAAGTAACCTTTTCATATGAAGATAACATTGAATTTACAAAAACATTTTGTTTTCCATATTTCATAATTCAAAACATTAATTTTTGGCAACTTTGAACAAAACAACAAAAATAAAAACAATAAAAATATATAATAAAAATGAAGATTGTAGGAATTCGAATCTGAAATCGAAATAAAAAGTTTCTCTGTAAATGTACAATTAAACAATTAAATCTTATATTTATTTCTGATTTCATGCAATATTAAAAAGAGCAACAATATCAGGAACATAAATGCTAATCTTAGCTATATATAACAGAGAAAACAGAACTTGCAAATAACGAGGTATGTTACGGAAACTTTTCTTTTGACAGCCCTACAACGTATAGGTATAAAAGTTATTGAACCATATTTTTCCACTATTTTTAAATAGATATTTAACAAGGGAATATGTCAAACAGCCTTGATAAGGGAGTATCGTTCATGTTGTAAGAAAATTGTCTCAAATAATTCTTCTGAAGTTTGACGAATAATTTTAATAATCAATATGACAAACGTTTCTGAAGAATGCTTACAAACTATTCATTCATAGAGAAAATCTGAAAAAAAAGTCTAAATTAAGAATTATATTATATTCTCCTGTCTTGATGTTCGTCAAAAGTCATCATCTGTTTCAAAATGTGCTAATACTATAAACACATCATTTGAATAAGTAAACTGGAATGTATTTTGAACATAAGAGGTCAAGATGTAATTTTGGCAGTTAAAATTGCAAATTTATTGCTAAATTTTAATGTGGCTCATGCAAAAATCTTTAAACGAACTAGTCCAACAAGCCAGCTATAATTGTCTCTCATGTTTGTTTTTATATTTTTATAATTCTGATTGTTCTGTGGGAGTAAGATGACTGAAAGTTTATTCAATACATTTGTTACCTTTTTAGCTCACCAGAGCACGAAGTGCTTAAGAGTGAGCTAATGGCATCATTGATTGCCCGGCATCCGTCGTCGTACGTCTATGCGTCGTCAACAATATGACTAAAATGACTTTCCTATACCACTAAGCCAACTTTGACGAAACTTGCCTGAGATATTTCTTGCAAAGCTCTACCAAAGTTATTCAAAGAATTGGATTCCATCAAGAACTCTAGTTGATACGGCAACAGAAAGGAAAGAAAATGAAAATCTTCTTGTCTGAAATGACAAGGCCCTGAGCCTTGTAGCATTGTATAGTGGATCTCTACCAAGTTTGTTCAAATTATACATCTGGGGTCTCATTTGATCTAGCCCCGGGGGACAAATGATTTTACATAGGTTTATATAGAGAAAACTTCTTGTCTGAAAGGACAAAGCCTTGAGCGTTAAGAATGGGTATGTAGCATTGTCTAATGGACCTCTACCCAGTATATTCAAATTATATCCCTAGGGTCAAATTTGGCCCTGCCCTGGGGGTCAATTGTTTTTACATAGGCTTTAGAAAATTAAAACAAAATATGGGATTCAAACGTGTACCAGGCACGTGCTACGGTTTCTGTCATTTAAATTTGTGTGTTTATGAATTTGACAAAAGTGTACTGAGAAACACGTATCAGAATACTAGATGAAAGCAATGCATTTGTAAATGCATTTACCTGATTAGGTGTTAAAATGACCTGTACGGATGGTATACGATACGATAATTGATTCTTCGTTTTTAGCGCAAGTCAAACAACAACCGATTTGCAAAATAGGAGATAGTGATTCTCATACTGATTCTCATCAGTTTTACCCAACTTAGGCTTTAATTCCACGACATCTGTCGCAGATGTAATATACAAGGCAAGTTAAATTGTAAACTTATTTAAACGTTGACGCATTTCTTCTTAATTTTACTGATTCATAACAAATTACTTGTACACATCAAGGGCGGACAGGGGATCTTTGGAAACCCACACTTCTTGATAAATACGGTCGGAAGCACGTTTCCTTGCCCATGAATTTACACTTCTACATTTTTGTTTTTTTGCATATGGGTCTTATAGATTGGACCATGAAACATGTCTGTCAAAATGGATGGAATAACGCATACTATTTGTTAAAATCGGATTTATAAATATGATTTTTGTTTCTCATTCTTTTTTTTTGGTCAATATTACAAGTTAACAAGATGCTAGAAGTGCAGTTTTGTCCCTTAATAAATCTTTCCCTGGATATTATTTGAAGCGCTTCTTTTAAAACATTTATTGTTCAAATGACATATCGCGTATTTATTTTACAGTATATTCATTTTTCACGATATTAAGTAGTAAGAAAAACGTTTCAAATAGTACGTCAATGTTTAACATCCTGTGATAATATAACATGAAGGAAGATAATGTCTGCTTATCGCTACATTTCGAAAGCCATAGCATTTATTCAGGGTCCGTTTCAAACAAGTAAAAGATAAAATAAAAACAGTAAAATATTTAAATAGAAAGCTTTATAAATGACTTTTTTTTGCCTTTTAAGACATTTTTACATGCAATATAGATGCAGTAAATCTGATCTCCTTTTCTCAAGGCTTACTTTTTTTTCTACGTTATTCATCTTCATTTTTTAACCTTTGTTACACCATATGAAAACAAAAAGAGAGTCCTTTTTTTCTTCGTCATTTACAACATAAACGTTGTGAATACTTTGATCAATCAGTCAACCAATCAGTCAATCAAACATTCAATCAATCAATCAAACAGTCAAACAATCAATTTAATGTTTACAATTTAACTGTAATCAATCAATCAATCAATCAATCAAAGGTTTTCATTTAAACTGCAAACAAATGTTTCAAATTATGATATTTTAATGACTGCAGAAGCAACTTTTCTTTTTACGTCCTATCCTTTTGATACAGAGTCGCACACATATTGCACATACATTTTTTTGTTAGTTCATTTGTAAACAGATCTATGCACATGTTTCTCATGCGGGGTTATATAATATTGTGCGCATTTACTATTATTTTTTTTATTTTATAAAACAATATAAATCATCGTCTGAAAAAATCACTTTTGATAAGTGGCCCTTTTGTCATCCATACCACTATTTATATAGTCATGCAATAAAGATAAATGGTGGCCTGAGATATTTATTAACATTCTAACGAGGAGTGTTCAAATATGAATGCATTTAAGCATGTAAAATTTGATTCTTCATATGTTTCACAGATTTTTTTATGTTGTTCCCTCAAAGTATTCATATCCAACAGATATACAAAGTTTCAGTCTCCGGATCCAATCTTTAACGGTATTTCCATAGTCTGTTTTGGTATACAATGAATATACTGGAATATTACAGAACCGAGGGGTTAGCGCTGAACAAATTTTCGATCTGAAAGGTATTTGTAGCTTTGGAAACATAAAGAAGTCCCAATGAGCAAGGTCAGGTGAATATGGAGGACGGGGAGCACAACGATTTTTTTTCTGATTCAGAAAGTCTTGCACTATAGACGCCTTGTGCGATGACGCGTTGTCAAAATGGCCAAACCTGTTGCGGGTCTTCGTTTTCAAATGTATTTGTTTAGTTTCCGAAGAACTTTTGTCATGTTAAATTTACCATTAACAGATTTGCCTTTAGGAATAGCAACCTGAGTGGCGGGACCCTGGGTTGTAAAGAAAATGGCATACATAACCTTCTTTATACTGATGGTACTTTTTGCAATGCATGGTCTTTTGCCAGGCTTTGTAGCCCAAATCTTGTTTTGGTGTTTTCGTTTTGGCTCATAAAAATGAACCCATATTTCGTCACCAGTGACAACATTTGCAGAAGGCCGTGCATTATAAGTTAGATGTTGTTTAAGCAACAACATAGCCCATTGCACGCGAGCCTTTCTCTGCTCATCTGTCGGTAAATGGGGTATCCATCAATCACAGATGTTTCTTATCTTCCAATCACGTTTGAGAATGGTATGAGCTGCTCTTACTCACTAGCTATTTGCCTGGTGGTGTATCTTGCATCGGTATTAACCTTTTTTCACTTCAGCAACCATCTTGACAGATTTTGCTGTTTTAGGCCGACGGGCTTGGGGTGCATCTTCAGTCGAAATTAACCCACATTTGAATTTATTAAACCAACCAATAAATGATGAAAAAGACATTTCATTTTGTCCATATACAGAACAGATTTCATCAAAAATGTCTTTACACCCTTTGCCAAGGAGACAACGATTCTTAATAAAAGACAGTATTTCATTGGCATACTCTGATCTCCTACCAACCATTTTTGTATTAGAGTATACGAATAGACAATGTATAGCCAGCTATTAACACAGCTAAAGGGAACGAATTTTAATGAATGTGGTATCAATGTAAAGCTAAAATGTATATCTACCCGATAACCTTTTTTGTGTTTTGTTGTTGTTGTTTTTTTCCCCAAAACTGAACAATATAACGTTCTAGATGCATTCATATTTGAACACTCCTCGTATTAGCAAATGTTTTGCAACTGACTGTACAAAGGCGGAAACCCCTCGGGTTCTTGTTTTTGTAAATTGTCTGTAATGTATTTTTTATTGAACAATATAATTTTATGAATTAATGCATTTTTACCTCTACTTTTAACTGTGTGCGGAGGCTGTGTTTTCTGACAATGATTTTTTCCTGATGTGCGTTTTTCACTATTTATTATAACAGGATACACTGGGTTCATTTTAGGAGCGCACTTATTCTTCTTATTCATTTAATATGTTACCTCCGTTGTGGTGAACAATTCTCTCTGAGTGTTATCTTGAATACACATTTTTTTATATATTTGTTTACTTTAAGTAGTTGAATAAATTAAGCAGTATCGGCGTAGGCCGGGGGTCGGGGAAGAAAAAATATTCGCACCGTGGGCTCTTCTGGAAATAAGTTGTTCCATCCACACCATGTGGGGACTTCGTTGACTTTCCACGTTAAATAAAGAACCTTTACTTTTACCTTTCTAAACAAGTTATACCGGTTTGTCGTTTTATTAAGAGTATTTCAATATAACTTCCTGTCCTTTCCTTACATGCATTTTATTCCATTTCCTGTCTTCAAGTTTACCTATATTGTGATTAAGATTTATTAAAAAAATGATATTACACGGGCATGTGAATTATTATATGATACTTTGATTAACAGATTCTTATGAATTTTTATCTATATGACAATTTTTATAAAAAACAATGGCTCCTTTTTCGAAGGTTTTTATTCGATTATTCCCCAAACCGTTTTCATGTATAACTATGTTTGCGTCTCAAATTTCATAAACAGCTCTAGAAGATTTGAAGTTAATAATTTCATGCAAAATTTCAAAACGCTCTAGCAGCCATGTGTAACATTCTTCATAAATCACCTCTTTAAAATGAGCTACGGAAAAGTCTTGGGATAAAATGGTCGGTCAGTCGGTATATTAGATCAAACGGTTCCGATCAGTCAATTGAGAACGCAGCAGCCTAGATCCTTATACTTACTAAGTAGGTTGAGAATATCAAGTAAATACCCTCAATGGGCCTCAAAGAGGGGTTTCGGATCAATGATCTGAGAATAACTAAAATCCTTCAGCTTAATGGGTACGTAAACACTTTTCATTTTAGTCACAATGTCAAAGGTTTATTACAACCAGTAGTAGTTTAATAAAGGTTTCATAGATATTACTCCAGACACATTCAATTTGAAACTTGAAACGATGGGAAGGAATGATAATAATTATATATTATTTTATTTATTTATTATTTTATCCGACTGGGTCAAATATATAGCTCACAGATTCATAAACTTTAGAATTAGTTTCCAATCAATTACTCATGAGCAACTTATTTTGGGACCCTAATAGTTTACGGAATGAATTAACACAGTGAGTAGATAAACATGTTTGTGTAAACTTGGTCATAAGGAAGTCAGAGATGAAGTTGGAATTTAAAAAGGGAATCTAGAAGATAATAAATGTTGACTGAGTTGTTACTTCGATATAAAAATTCATTATAAAAACAGCTTCAAGTCACAGTCAAGAAACATTTCCGAAGGTCATATTTGGCAGACTATGAAGTTCGAAGGCGCCTATTTCTATAAAGGTATGCGTTCTCAATTTATGTGAAGGAACGAATAGAAGAAAATGAAAGAGACTTTCATTTTAAAGTTAGTATTTCTTTCTGTCTAAAGGGAGAAAACTATAACATTTGCTGATATTTTACAACAAGAGTATTTATTCTGTATAAATTCGATTTTTACACGTGCATTATTTTGTTACCTATTAGGACTTTAAAAAAAGTAGGGTTTATCTCTATTACATGACATTTAAACATGAATGAATGTCGATTTGTTTAACTTGAAAGTTAATTGCCTTCCTTGTTTGAAAATAAAACTGTCACTGCATGTTCCAAACGTTCGTCCGTCCGTTTTTTGTTAATTCTTTCATTCATTCTTTCCTCATTTATTTTTCTTTCTTTCGTTTTGTTTGGTTGTTTGTCGGCTCACTTTCCGATTAATGTATATAATGTTAATAGTCGTGTTTTAAGGAACAAATTTTGGGGGACTTTTAGAAAAGAAAACAATGAAAAAAGAAATAAATTATAAAGCTTTAATCAGATCTTAAATTGACATATGCTCGTTGCTTTCTCTGTCGGCTCAAAGAATGTTAACGGTAAGCTATGTTAACCTCCGCATTATCTCCCATATTCCGGTCAATTTGTTGCCTTCTACGAGTACAGTGTAACTTTTAATCTCATAATCAGTTCATTCCTCTGTAGATTACTTCTCTAACTAATACTTATTAGATTATGATTTCCATTTTAAACTACATGCTTAAAAACAACAAATTCTCTTAACATTTATCATCTATATACAACTTCTGTTACGGTAAATTATTTGCAAATTTCGTGCAGATCAAACGGTAGAGTAAGTTCATCTCAGTGACACAACAATATCCTACAACATGCATATCACTTTAGGCAAGGGGAGATAACATTTACATGTGCATACAACTACAAACAAACTGATAGAAATAGATTAAGATACGAAATGTGTTTATTTTAGTGACCTGCACATCTATATAAATTCAATGACAATTTTATTATTGGAAATCAAACAATAGCACACGTCTCAATGGGCCTAGAAACTATACACAATGTTTAAATATTAACATTACAATTACATATGGAGGGAATACCATGCTAGTGCCTGATATTATAAATTTTATGAGGCCAGGCTTAGGAAAAAAATGAAGGCGAGGCTCTGCCGATATTTTATAATATTATACACTTGCTTGGTATTTTATTTATCATGTTTTCAATTTTTATTTGCGTTTCATTTTTTAAATTTTGAATACATTAAAAAAACCTCTCTAGAGCATTTCGAGTTCATGTTGCGCGCAAAAATTTGCAAATTTACAGCCAAGGGTAAAAATCAAAAAGAAATAGTCCTGAAAATATTTTTAGTCAACAGTAAGAGAGAATTAAATATTAAAAAAAAAAACAAAAAAAAAACAAACAAAAAAACTGTTCGATTCAAAATTTATGAGATGAGTATTTTCAAACTGTAAAAAGTATTCATTTTCCGTTCTTTTAATTTTATTTCGCATTTCATGGACCTTTGGTTTCACAATTTTGCCATATTGAATTTACCGATGCAAGGAATCAAACGTTGAACATGGTTTCAACTTAATCGATCTTTTTAGCTAATGTCTTGCTTGTAAAATAATCTAAATGATCAACTCGATCTTAAAGCATAATCTCTAGCCTGGTTTGTGATGAAAATAAGTGCCAATGGTTGTGTAAACAATGTGAAGATTGTAGTGACAGAACTTTGAGAACAAATGGAACATCACTAGCTAAGAGCTTCTAGAAATCTTATATAGGGACTTGAATTCATTGATCAAGCATATGCTTAATTATTATAACCAGTAAAGATACTTTCAATTGCGAAGTAAAAGCAAAATGTGTACGTTGTTTAGAAAATGATGTTTGCTAGAATCCAAAAGAATGCCTTTTTTGCATCATAAAAAAACAACGAAAAAACAATCATTCATTATATACTTATTTTATTTTTTTCTGGAGAGAGAAACAGCGCAACATTCTGCTGTGTATCTGAGTCAGTGACTCATACATCTGATGGAATCTGACGACAGGCGAGAAGCGAGAGTCTGCCAGGGAAGGATCCGATAAAGATATTGTCTCAGCTGGCTATTTTGTAGACGGGATAACACAAGTACAGTCAAATGTTATACTAGTTACAGAAACAGATTTCTGAGTAGAGCAGCAAATATTAGATTCGTTAAAAGATTTAATACAGTACTCCAGGCTATGGTTAAGCACATGTCAAGTGATGTGTACAGGGCCTCAATAATTGTTTTTAACTATAAATTGATTTAAACCCCAGATGATAAATCTCATAATGCGCGTGGAAGAGATTCCCTAAGACGTTTATAATCAAATTAAAAAAGTGAACATATGCATATGTCAGAAAACACAGCTTCCCTACACAGCCAAAAAGTAGAAAAAACTAAGAGTATAGACCTTTAAAGTGATTACTTTAAAAAAAGAGACACCACAAACAAATAACGAAAATGAGAACTAATGGTGTTACCACTTTGAAACAGCCAGTTGAAAAACTTTTGTCACTGGAGGTTTTTACCAGGTTCTATGGTGCACCGACCGTTCAATACAAAAATAAATGATGAGAAATACCCCACAAGGTGTTGTAAAAACAGTTGAGGAAAAACAGTTGTCAGTTATCACATACTGAAATGCTTTCCTTGTCAAGCGTAACTATCATAACTATGTTTTGCTACGAATACGTTGGTGCATACAAATTAACATTTCAATATTAGACAAGAAAAAAATCGCTATTCCTAACATCTATTATTTATTTTTATGTTGACAATCAAATTTGCACGACATTAAATGTCAACGCAGAGCAATTTAAAAAAACAAACTAGTTGTCATTGCAAAAATGTTACGTCTAATGTCATGTCGTGCCTAATAGGTTTCATATCCCAAAGTACATATTCGTCTTATAGTTATTTGGCAAAGAGAACAAATCTTATTAGAAACATATGTCCTATGAGAATTGCTCCGCTTAAAATAGCTTTTAATTTTTCGTTAGTTTCCTTTGAAGCTGTGCTGAAGGAAATGTTAAGAGAATAAGGTGTCAGTAGCCTCAAATACCTTTGTAATAAGAACAGACCAGTACATGTTGATATTTTGTTATTATAAAATGTGGTATGAGTTTTTCCGCATCGGTCATAGTATTTCGTCTAAACAAAAGAAACTGAGTAAAATCTGAAACCTCAAATAAGAGAAGTTTTAGGATTTTCATAAAATTCTACAGTTCTGTGATGGTTATATAGGACCTAGGTGCTTAATTCTATCACTAGTGCAAAGATTTTACAGGAACAAATTTTAGTATTGCTTTTAGATAATTCATTTTTTTTTTATTTTCCAAATATTTTTCTGACACGTTTCGTGTGAAAAAAGATTAGTAATATATATGTGTTTGTAAGGTAATACGTACTTATATTACTGCCTTAAAAACATGCAAATATATTCGGCATATATTTGACATTTCTGAACAAATCAACGTTTTAACAATTTATCACAAATAGTTTATATGATGTTTTAGAATTCAGTGAAGGTGAAGAATATAACCTTTTTTCAGTTTATACCGAATGTTCTCAGCTTTAATATCAAATACCTCACAGAAAATTACCGTCTTTGTTTCTTGTCTGTGATTCTAAGCGAAGTACATGTATAATAAATAGACAGTTGGTCAAACAAAAAAAAGGGAAAAAAAAGAAAAAATCATACTAACATCGGCATGGGGTTAGAAACGTTAAAAAAATGAAGGTAAGATTCAAACTTTTATTATGTTTCATTGCTTAATGTTTGATTGTATTAATTTTATTTTTCAGATATTCCGAGCGACCAGACCTTATCAATTTACAAAACGGTCAATTTAATGTCAGATGCCGATTAAAATTTATAATATACTTTCATTTGAATTGCATTCATGCCAGTTACCTGACAAAAACCTTAATGCTGCTTATTTCGATCATTTACGAGAAAATGGGATACACTGTCATACTTGTAAAGAGGAAAGGAACCACTAAATTATTGAATTGGCATCATTATAGACTTGCATTGCAAATTCTACTGCAAAAACCACTGCATGAAGCCAAGGATAAGAATAACAATGAAATATCTAATGCAGATAAAGAAAATGAAAACAAATTCTCAAGTACTACATACTTAATTCGCTACTATTTAAAGATGAGACAAGATATTCTGAGTGCTAAACATTATAGTGTTTCCGAGGATCTGTTAAGCCAGGAATCTGATTTTAGTGATAATAGAGAGCTTGAAAAGGAAGATGAAATAAGTAAACAAATATATATCTGATGAAAATGACGATGATACACATGAAAGTGATTTTTATTATTTCGATGACGATATAAACGATCCAGATTAGGAAAAGTTTGAATAAAGATGGGTAAGCTAACACTGAAGGTAGCATCTGATTAAATTGACAGTAGTTCATATGTTGCATGTGAAGAGGGATGGAAAACAAAATGCACAGTAACAAAAAGAAGAAAAGTTACTCAACTAACCGATGTCTTTTTATATCAAGAAGGAACGAAAGAATAAAATATCAAGAACAAATTAAGTATGGGAGGGAATCTGAACATACAAAAGCTCTGATTGATCAAGATCATAGACAAGTAATTGAACCTGATTATACAGCAGATACAGACCGATAAGAAATACTCAATGCAGTTGAACATTTTTCCGAAGGCCAAATGCAAGTTCAGTTGTGTGAGCTAATGAGAACACGTGACATTCAAGTAAAATAGTTGTCGTAGGACGCAGATGTAAATCTCAAAACTTCAGTGAATGTTGAACATGGAGAAGACGTTTTGTCTGAGGAAACTTTAACATCTAGATCCAAAAGATTGAAAAGGGGAGAAAGTGATTCATCAAAACGGGAGAAAAATGTCTATAGAATTAAAAGCATGAAAGGAAACAGTTACAAAGGAATAGCTAAAAGCA
The DNA here is from genome assembly GCA_012932295.1 of Cyclina sinensis. NCBI lineage: Eukaryota > Metazoa > Mollusca > Bivalvia > Venerida > Veneridae > Cyclina > Cyclina sinensis. The sequence continues at coordinate 28,002,913 of JAAONU010000010.1, forward strand.
ATGACGGAAAATTCAAGCATATCACGGACAGAAATGAAAGAAGGGCGAGAAAGCTTACACAGAAAGATGTGTAATACAAAAAGTTACAGGAAAAGAAATTAAATATTCGTTACGTTTTGGAGCATGAACTGGGACAAAAAAGAATCTATTCCAAGGAGTTTAAACAGATACTACAGCCACAAAACTTAAATTCTTAAGTAAGTAGAAGACATCGCACACTCCCGTATACGTTGAAATCTGATGGGCAACAGTTTGTGCATACTGAATATGGTACGAAAATCAAGAGCATTAAGTTTTCAAAAGTGATCGTATTATGAAAGCCCAATCCAGTGTAAAGGATAATAATCCTGCCTGTTTACTCTTGTACTTAAACTACTTCCTGGTACTGGATACCCATTGAAATATCTAGTCGTGCCTCCCGACAGCCACGCTCCCCACCAGCCAAACGTCCCGGATGTTACAATCACGTGGTCACATAGCATCAAAAGACCCATATCATCACCTGGGTCAATAAAAGGACTCAGAATAATGTTTTTTACGTTCTCCCTACACCAAGCCTTATCATCACTTACAACGATGGACGAAACATTAACATATCTCTTTTCATAGAAAGCCCTAGCATTTTTTATAAATGATATATTTGCAGTGATAAAACCTTCCCGTCTATAACGTGTTTCTGTGAAGTCACCTCGACGAACATGAATGCACACGAGTTGATATCCAGGTCTTCGAATGCTTTCCAAGAACTTTCTTGCTCTTTTTACATGTACGGTCTCATATCTAAATATGTCGCGAACCGTATGATCTACTTCTTCAAAGTATTTCCATGACTGTAGGTGTCCATGTAGGCTTACATTATTACCTGAATTAAACTCCTTGGAACAATTGTAATAAACAGCAGATCTTTTGCATTCACACGTAATGACGTCTTTAATTTTTCTGAAATGTCTGTGCGCTACTATGTTAGGAAGTTTGAAATATTTAACCAGCGGAATATTATCTGGTATTATTGGTATAGCGTCATATTTATAAGCCATTCCAATGAGAGAAGCAACTTGAAACATCTGGTTACCTGTCCTACCTTTTATCTCTTTCAACATAACAAAACGCTTACAGAGCACATGCCTTTGGGACACTGCATCTTTCATCCAACTTTGTGGTGCGTAATTCCTGAATTGTAGTGGAAAGTTCTTCGCAGCGCTGTATGCAAATTCAGTCAAATTAAGTTTGTTTCGTGATAGGAAAAAACATCGTTTACTTCTCCTCTCTGTTTCTATGTAAATACCACTTGATTGTCTGAAATGTAGATGCTGAAGCTTAAAGTGAGTGATGGAGTATAACGCTAGGCCCACAATCTGTATGACAAAGATCATCGCTATTAACTTTATTAACATTTGATTCTTTCCTTCATTTAGGCAAACGTTGATCATTTTCAGTACTTTTTGTTTGTTTATCGTTTTTTTTCCTAATAATAGTTCACACTGATAACTTCTTTTTTGTTGTCGTCCTAACAATGCATTTGCGTATAAGGGTAATCGTAATTTTATTTTCAGTTCATAACAAAAACAAACGTCATTGAAAATCCTCCGTTTCCATCTACTTACGGTCTCATCTGCTTATTGTCCCTAACAAACTTTATTGAAAAATCAGTTTACCTTTTGTGTCATTTCATTATATTTTTATAACAAGTTACAATGTCTGCATGTTACTCCTCCTTTAATCATCAAATAAACAATATGTTAAAAATCATTATATTCTGAACGCTTTGCTAATGTTTTTTCAAAATAATAAAAAAAATGATTCACAAGTTAATTTATTGTGTTTTCTTTATCGTTTGTCTGATTCAATATTTTTCTTTTCATTTCCTTTTAATGTAAATGATATTGAATGACATAAATAAAAGATTCGTCCCTCGATAAGACCTTTCATTTAAATATTTTCATCCCTCGATACTTACTTTCATATAGATATTTTCATCCCTCGATATGTACTTTCACTTATATATTTTAATCACACGATGTGTCCTTTCACTTAAATATGTTCACCCCTCGATATGCCCTTTCACTTAAATATTTTCATCCCTCGATATGTCCTTTCATTTAGATATTTTTATCCCTCGGTATGTCCTTTCATTTAATTGTTTTGATCCCGCGATATGTCCTTTAACTTAAATATTTCATCCCGCTGCCTTTATATCCTGCTGATACATATAATTTTCTTTTTCAATTTATCCAAATGTCGTTTCGATATTTTTTTACAGATATAGATATAGACAATTGTTCTAGATTTTTTATTTTTACTTTTGAAAAGGCATGTAATATAACTGATTGATTTTGGTTTCTTTCTGTAAGTAAGAAGTCTATCTCACTGAAAAATGGTAAAGTGATATTTTCACAACGACCGAGAGCAATCATTGTTTGCGTAAATACAAGCTGAATCTTAATTGCCTTATCTTAATTTTTAAAGAAGAAACTCGATAATCATCATCGATATATGATATGCATGTAGTTAAATATACTTTTTGCCAATCAACACATTTTATTATTTTGTTTATCATATTACATTAACAGTACCTAGAAAGTAACAATGAAGATGTTTACTTTTTACATCTATAATAGTTTTGATATTGTGACGCAAAAGAGAGTATTTGATCTACCTATCAAGTAAAAGCAGTCTCTGAAGTCGTGTTTTACCAGTCTAGACATTTTAGACTTAACTAATAGACTGTAACGAATATCGATATTTCAGGGTTATAAATAACCAGACGTGATACATCGAAGAAGCCTTAAGGTTGTAAACATAGGTCACCTCAGTTTACAAATGAGACTGTTCATACTTCCAATATATTTATATGAATCAACATTTACTCAGTAGGTGAGCTTCCAATTTTATATTTACACGTGATCAAAAAGTTTAAACTAGCAAGTCTGTTATAAGCCTTCGCGAGTGAGGTCAAGGTCACCTCGTCTGCTTGATTTCGTGCTTAATCCTGGACTTCATGGCTTATATATAGGGTGTAACTAACGATCATTATAGCTTGTCTATATTGCTAAAAATGATTTAGAGAATAAGTGTATTGCGCATTAGGGCGTTATGTGAAAAATTTCACACGAAACAGCTACATATTTTAGGTTCCAAAATAAGGTTCATATGTTCAGAATTGCTGCTATACCACGTTTTAATCTTTGGGCTTTATAATCACTGACATTTTTTATTAAAGACTTTTGCTTCTTAAACTGTCCATTAAAACTACACACTAACAGATGGTTTTCATTAACAGTAATGCAAGTCAAAGATAAAAAATATATATCCGAGAACTTCTTAATCGTAATAACACACCATTTCCCATCTACAAATTCTTCATCCTCATTTTTTTTCATTTATTTAAAATCAATCTACATGCGAAATTATATAAGAAATATGAATTCACATTTTGACATCAATGATCTAATCTTATATTGCAGTGACAATTTAAGTAAGATATCACAGAGGTCTACCACTCAGTTATTGAAAACTGAATAACAAAAGTCAAAGGTACTCACCCTTTTCATGTACAAACCATATTGAGTGGTTTTATAGTATCTAGTAAAAAACGGGGGACATGGAAAAGAAAAGAAAATAACTAAAATTAATTGAAACCAAATGGGAAGAAAGTAATCTATTAGATCTTTATTGTATTTATTGTATTGCTAGTATTTGTCTTTATCCTTCCTATCATACAATTGCAAGGCTGATAGAAAAAAAGAATGCAAATTTCTATTTTGTGACATAAACTGAGTTCACATTACTGAAGTGTTCTTTTTTGTTGCACTTCCAAGAAAGCTTAAGTACTCAAACAAGGTGTTTCGAATTATAAAGAGTTGGTCAAATTTGACGCACTGTACCATGACAAAATAAAGCAAACTAGTAAAAAAGCACTTAGATTATTTATAGTCGGCCATCTAAAATTACTTAAAGACTAACCTTTTTGTCATGTATATCACAATCTAGGAAGTTGCATATAAAACGGACAAGAATACGTCTGAGAAGAGAATATATGAACATCTTTCTAAATTGTAAAATGCTCCTGGTTTTATTACAGGACCAAGACCTTATTTTAACAAGGCTATTGTATTATATGGTACCTAGCTATACCTAGCTATCTATTTTAAATAATGTAGACACCGACCAAGGTGCTAGCCGGTTATCTCAGGCGATACAGAGATGGAAATATTTCATTATCTGTCCATCGATATCGAACTGCAGAGGTGTCCGACGTAGGTTCGATTCCCACCGCCGGAATTTCAAAAGGTTAAAAAAATGGCTGTCTGGCCGGCTGATGGAGACAGATAGAGCTCGAAGGCCTGACAGACATCCTCAAACCAACTCCTTACACTTTTATTAACATGACAAAAAGGGTTATGAAAGCTCAACTTTACAGGTCGGAAGACTTCAATGATGAAGACAACGACCATAACGGTAGAGGTTGAAGTTGAGCTCAATGATCACTCATTGAAAGGAAAGTGAAAAAAACATGCATGAGGCAAACCAACAGTCAGAAAACACAGACTCCCTACATATTCCAAAACCAGAGAGGAAAAGAGATTTCATTTGCTATTCGGTCAGGTAATTAAGATTGTTTTGTACGCTCAAATCCTTCCGGCCAAATTGTATTGCAAAACCAGTACTTTAAGTAGTGCTTCCTTGTACTCAAATTGTCATTGTATAATTTAAAATGTCATGTGTATAAGTACCAAGACCGCTGATCTTCCTTAAATATATTTCGTGTTGCATTTTATATCAAAAGAACCAATACAACAGAACTGAAGTATATTTATCACTTTATTGTAGGATTTGTCCCTTTAATCTATCGCTGTTTCTTAAATGATGCAGTAATAAGAAAATCACACCATGATCAGCCCTTAAGACCGACTTGAATATTTATTGCAAATATATACGCGATATTACCCTCCCGGTCAAATCATATACATCTTCAGCAGTTACTTAGAAAATGCAAATTTCATTGAAACAAAGTATATTAATTATTAAAATGATTCTCACAGAACTATAATGCTGAAGATTTACTGCCATGTTTTCACGTATTAAATGTATGTTTTACATTACAAAAAAAATATTGTTTTCTTTGATTCAGTTATTGATTGCTATAAAATGGTTATTCTTTCATTATAAATCATAACAAATAAAAACAAAAACGTGCAAACAATAAAAAAAACTACAACGACAATAGAAAATGTTTGAAACATGGTATTCTTATAAAGAGTATTGGTCCTATATTGTTAACATTTATTATTTACTTTTTCTTATTCTCATTTATTGTTGTCGTCTGTAGATGTTGACCGGTATATTGGTATAAAATTCTGTAATTTGCTCATGATAATGCAAAATTATGCATTGTTTGAAAATAAATAATCCTAAGAATCAAAATTATGCCTAATGTCCTAGTACATAGATGTCGGTTTGAAACATATTGCCCGAGTTACTCAACGCTGAAATTAAGATTTGTATCTTAGTTTAAAAACTCACGTTTATGTTATCACATTGCAAAATACGAGGTTAATATTTTTGTCTTCATTTATCAAGTTATATACCTGTGGGAACATTAGACACACATGACTGATGCAATTAAACATTAAGTATTTAGACATACACATGTGCAACTTGTTAAAATTGAATTCTGCCACGGCTGAATATGTAATGTGTTTGAAAATAAAATCATCTAATCTAACTTTATGGGATTTGCCCCAGTTTTACTCTCGTGTTGAAGATTTAGAACTACTAAACAATCATAATAGCAAAGCTATAATGAAAGACAATATTTTAGTCAGCTCTATATATTACTTTTAATCTTATTCAGTAGCAAAAAAAAAATATATAAGCAAACGTTATTTTGTTACAAACATATTCTAACAGAGGTATTGCACGAAAATGGAAAATAAAATGTCATATTGCCATTAGATGCATGACGAATGTAAATAGTCATTTGATAGATTCAGTGGGTAAAAAATCAATAAGAAGAACATTTGAAGAATGTTTCGTTTCTTTTTACATCATTTTATAAGTATTTATTGATTGGTCCAGGCTGAATAACCTATGCATATTGAAGACACAGAAATATAGATAGATAGGAGTGCTACATACTACTTGGCTTTTCGTCCAAAATGAACATAATTATGATAATAAGAATTTGGTTCGTTGCAGAAAACACTGCGACGGTTTCCTCTGTTCTCTCAGCATATTAATAACTTAACTTAGCTTGTTTAAAGCGTAATCTATTTAGATAAAATTGTCGTTATTTACTACAGAAAGGTTCTTACTGTCCACAAATGCGACAACAAATACTCAGTTTCGAGAAAGGTAATCAAGTGTAGATATCTGGCACTGTTTAAAAAAAATAACTAAAACATTTTTGTTTAATGCAAAATATGTCAAAAAGGTTTCATTACAACGAACAATTTAGCCGTTCAGAATTTCACGACCTTTTTTCTGAGCTTTCAGGTAGACCTCTATTGCACGAATGAAAAATATCTTAGAAAGTAAACATTCTTGCAAATATCGCTGGTGAGATATATTACGGAATATCTTGTTTTGTACAATTAATGCAATTCTTCATACAGGAGGATCATTTGCCCATATCTGACAAAGACAAATTGTTTTCTTCTTAGATATTTTAGATTGTATTGATATGAAACAGATCAAGGTTTACCAGTAAAATGTCCTTTTCATTTTTTTATTTATTTATTTTTCTATTTATTTTTTTTTTTTTGGGGGGGGGGGGGGGACGACATGGGATTTTTTCAAAGACAAACATCAGGCAAATGATACACTTATAACAAATCACGTTGAAAATGGTGCTAGATGACCTGCCTAATCAAGTCCACGTAAAATGATGACACGAAGATACATAGCAAGTAGATTGTATTGATGTGAAACAGATCAAGACTTACCTCTAAACTGTCCTGGCATTTGATCCTAAAACACGAACACAGTGGTCTTCTCTTTAATTTTAATTGGCCAAGTTTTTAAACCCATTTAAACAATATTTCAATTTTTGTTATGCTGTAAATTGCAAAGTCATATATTAGCCTTAACTGCTTCTCAAGCAAATCAGGTATCTGAGCTCAATGTTTAAATACGACAAAGCAGATATCTAAGTTCAATGTTTAAATATGACAAATCAGAAATATGAGCTCAATACTTAAATACAACAAATCAGATATCTGAGCTCAGTGTTTAATTACGAAAAACATAGTTGAGAGTACATATAAACGTTCATCATTTAGATGAACATAGAATTACTGTAATACATAAGGTGTTGTTGGTACACGGCTTATAAAATAGAGCTCGGAAGTTTAATCTTTCGCTTCTCCATTTATTCTACTTCAGCTCTTTCGTATGAGGTCTCATATTTAGAACATGAAACAGTTATAGTTTAAGCTTGAGGCACGTAATTTGAAAAACTGATTTAAGAATATGACTTTTTTTTTCTTTTTTATGATTTTTCTTCTTTTGTTTTTTTGTTTTTTCTAATATTGAACAAAATGTTTGAAAGAGAGTAGATTATATTTTATTGATTGTTGCCTTTGATAGAGTTTGAATCCAAGTGTCATTAATAACAAGTGAGTGTAGCAGTGCATGCGATACAAGCCATTTAAATGATACCTGTGGTGTTTTAACGTAACATAATTTACAAACACATTAATCAGTGCTGCTTCAAGTGACTTAATGCAATGGGGTTTTATTTTACAGCAGTCGGCGTTGATTGATTTTAGCTCAACATCTTTTAAATTATTCATGTACTGAATATCTGATGTAGCTTTGACATACTATATTTCATCATGCAGGAATATGATTTATTCCTCACTTTTTACTCCGAAATCCTGAATATTTTTATATAGGGAGTTTTACAAATGAATACAAAAAAAGAAAAAAATAGCGAGTTTAACATCTTTGCATACAGTTATTTCTTCGGTTGTCTATCTTCGTTTTGAAATGCCACTCGCGTTATGAAAATACAGAACTACGTTTTCTTTCACACCGTAAAATACGTTGGGGAATCACGTGACTTTGTTTACGTTCGATACATAGACAATGGATGTCGAAAGTACTCAGTAAGATCATTTTTTTTCAAGAAAGTGTTTTAGCATGCTGCTTTCTACTTCTGGAGACAGAGCCTATCATATGCAGACTAAAAATCTACATAAGTCGGTACTATTCATGCCCGACAGAATTGTTATTGGCAAAAGGACCTCTGTACAATGTTGTATCTGCTTGGAGAACATGATATAACGTGAGTTTAGTATAAATGTCTGCATATAGTGTTACGTATCATTTTTGGTACTAACGTGCAAAGGTGTTGGAATAATACGTCAGTCATCACGTGACAGAGGCCAGATACATCAGGGAGGGCAATCAGCAACCTAACACAGTGTACAAACTTTGCACAATAAGCGAACAAGGAAGTGATTAACCGCTATATTGTTGTTTTTTTTTATTGATTTTATGAGATTTAACAACACGTGTAGTTAATAATATGCCTTAATCTAGACACCATAAGTACAGAGGTTCTGGCAATATAGTATATATATAATTTTTTTAAAGAATATCGATCTTTTAAATGGAGAAACAAGTTGTTCTATCTGGTCACATAACCAAATTGTACGGGATTTTGCGCAGTATTTTCCCAAGTCAGGCAATGCATAACTCGCTTTTCCTAGAAAAGGTGAGGCATGATAAGCTGCAAAGTTTCGTGATTTTATCTCGAATACAAAAGACAAATTAATTGATAAAACTTGTCTATCAGATCAAACGATTCCGATTTCTACTATTGTAATCAGTTTAAAACGCAGACGCCAAGGGACCTTTTATTTTTTGACTTAAGGGCGCAATTCTTGCTTGTATACCAGCGAGGATTTAGAGGTGTGGTCTGTCAGAAATCAAAGCTGTTTATTAAATGCATTGGTTAATTATAGGTCAAGTGAGTCAGTTGTAGCAGACGATAAAATTTCTTGCAGACGATACAAATTTAAAAAAAAAAAAGGATTAAATGTATAATTCTATTATTTGGTTATATTTCTTTTAAAAAAACACTAATTTAAATATATAAACTGAATCATTGACATTGTAAAAGATAATACTTTTTATTATGAGTATCTGTTTAAGTATATTGTTTTATTTTCTTTTTCATTTAAAGACTTAAATCAAATACTCTGTTCTTATAATACTTATTTACTCATTTTCTGTCTCAAATAATAATTTTAGTAGAAGGCTAATTTCTGAAACATGTTCTGCTAGTTTTATAAGTTGTTGGTCAGCAAGTAATAAAGATAAGGTCACCCAATGAAATTGATATTAAACAGCATGACTGAGGTCTGGCAGATCTGGTGTATGGGTCAAAGATCTGTGGGTCAAAAAAGGAGGGATTGTAGTAAAACTAGGAACAATTTGAAGTGAAGGTTGTATAAATGTTTGGAATTATTGAAGAAATGATTTTATAAAACAACTGTGGATTTTTATTTTCATAGATGAGACTAACAAAATATTAGATAAAAGAAGTTGTTTATGAGGATGCTGGACTGCATCTGAAGATTGTGAATTGTTTCTAAAAAAGAATTTAATTTGAATCTTGTATCCCAGTCTAAACTAACTTCTAATTCATTGTGTCTTTATCAAGAATTCTTGAAACATAATGGCTAATTATCTTTAAAATGTGTACTGACAAAATAACTGTTCAGAGTGAAGAACATAATTATATAGTCTATAGGTACTAAAATGATGGAATAAACCTCTTGGTTTTATACTTGTATTTGGAGTAAGATTTCTATCAATGTAAACGAATTTCTTTTATTCTGCTCTGCATGTTACTATAGAGTTACCAGCAAATTGATCAAAGCAATGCTATGTGTTTTTTACAAAAAGAATGCTTATCAGTGATAGCTAATTTAAGCTGTTTTGTTTGCATATCTAAAAGTGTGTCATATCAGTTTCGAAAAAAATATATATACATTATGAATTTATTTTCAGTTGTTTAACGGGAGCAAAGCCAAAAATATTTTCTAAGAAGACTTTAAGTAGTAGCCTTTGACATGATTATGACTTTTAATTATAGTTCGGTTCGTACTTCAACAAAAATCCAAGTGCTTAATTTAAACCTTATTAAGCAGCGTCAAGAAACATCTTCGAAGATCACATATTCCAGACGATGAATATGTAAGGTGCCTTTTTGTATAAAATGTACGCGTACTCAATTTATGTGAACTTCAAGGGTAAAAAATCCAATGTTAATCTTCGCATTACATCTCATTATTCAAGTCAATCCGTTGCGTTCTATGAGTAGAATGTATTTGTCTAATTAAATGTTTTTATTTTTCATTTGATTACATTTTTTCACTTAGTTTTGTTGAGATTTTAAATGAAAATATTTCAAAATAAGAACTATTTCATTTTATTTTTTCACCGTCTGCCTAACCGATGGGTTTTAAACCAGACTAATTTTTTACCGAATCACTATGCATACACAAATATGAAATTTTGTTGAAATCTGTGCCATTAACCATAGACTTGTCTATATTATTTACCCTGTATTATGTTTTCTTTCAAAGACGGAATAGCAATAACGTAAGTTGAGACTAAGGAAATGTACATATGAATTTATTTATGAGAGAAAACAAAAAGAAGAAATAACAACAACAACAACAACAAAAATACAGTTGGTAAAAGGAATACCCTATAAGAGCATATCGGTATGAAAACAACATAAATATTGAAAGACAGAAATACTTTCTTACCATTTGTGGTCACCAGACTAATTATAAATTGTACTGATGTATTGATAAAGTTAGAAGGTATATTGTTCAAAGATTTCCAAGGCAAATGGTGATAAAGTATTTAACATTGCTGCTTTTAACGTACTTATCACACCTGTTCACGAAAGGCGTTGAAAAGCTTGATGAGATTTGGTAGATAGGCATCTATGCTCTAATATAACTAAAACACAATTTTAAAATATTATTCACTAATGATCTAAAGCATTTGAAGCCTAACAGTGCATGTGATATACCAGCAAATACGTTCGCTCTGAAAATATACACTTAAAATTAGGGATGGGAACGAATGTTCGAATATTCGAATATTCGAAAATCGACCGAATATTCAAATCTGAAAATTAAATTCGAATATTCTATCATGATTTTTTTCCAAAAAAAGCATCGTTGATTTTTATAAATGTAAGCATTTAGATTATGAAAAAAAAACAATCTGTTTGGTATTGTGTTTGTTTAGCTCGTGTCAAAAATGATCCAATTAACAATAAAATTGCAAAGTATGATTGGCAGGGGCAATCGTTACGGATTGACAGTTTGCAACAGGCGTAATTGTGATACATTTTAATCCTTTGTTCATTTTAATTGGCGCCCGTTTATTTCGCAATTTTTAGAAGTTGTTTGTCTCCCAATATTCAAGGATTAACGTCATCTTTTACGCGAACGAACAACCAGTCACGCTTATAACTCTATTGATATTAGCTTTTAGTTGCCCAGTCAGTAGAATAGCTCAAATATTTTCCTCCTTCTATAAGTATATTTTAGAAAAAATTATCCTCGCTTCATGTTTGATCATCGCTTAACAATCTTGAAATAAGCTGTTAAAAAAAAGAAAAGCATGCCTCCCTCGCGTGTTTGGACTTATTTCACGTGGTTTTCATGAACGGAATATATTATGTATTGTCAATCACTTAATAAGTATTTAAAACTTCCATTAAACAAGCCATTTCTACACCATTTCTAGATGATAATACATAGCAGTTTCCCCGAAAACGTACATGTGATAAAACAGTAACAATATTCGGATACCAAAATTCGGGTAACTGACTTAACTAAAAAACGAATATTCGAATATATTCGAAAATGACAAAGCGAATATTCGAATATTGATAGTAGTATTCGTTTCCATCCCTACTTAAAATATATCATCTATAATTTCATACAACTTCTGTTACAGAAAATTGTTTGCAATTTGCATGTAGATCAAACGGTAGAGTAATGTCATTTCAGTGATACAACGATGTCATATTGCAAGCATCTCTGTACAGGCAAGGGGAGATGACATCTACATACATCTACAAACAAACTGATGTAAATAGATACAAGAAAAATAGTGATACAAAAGTATCACAGCGGACCGACGAACAGAGGTGCACGAAAATATTTTGAATTAGCAATTTTGACTTAAGGCAGGTATGTCAGTAGTTTGTTAACTTAATTTATACTTTGTGTACACACTTCTAGAAGTAATGGACTTCTCAACGTGGTAGTAGTATAGCAATACTGAGAACGACAGACGGAAAGTCACTACAGCAGAACAACAACATGCTAGATCCAATTTGATTTTGGTGCCAGTAGACCTCTACCAAGTTTGTTCAAATCATGACCCCTGGGTCAAAAATGGCCCCGCTCCAGGGGTCACATGTTTTACATAGAGTTATATAAGGAAAACTTTTATAAAAATCTTCTTGTCAGAAACCACAAGGCCTAGAGTATAGATATTTGGTGTGTAGCAGTGTCTACTGGACTTTTACAAAGTTTGTTCAAATCATAGCCCCTGGGTCAAAATAGGCCCTGCCTCGGGGGTCACTAAATTACATAGAGTTATATTGAAAAAAGTTTAAAAAGTCTTCACATCAGAAACCACAAGGTCTAGAGTTTAGATATTTTGTATGTAGCATTGTCTAGAGGACCTCTACCAAGTTTGTTCAAATCATTGTGCCTGTGTCAAAAAATGGCCCCGCCCCAGTGGTCACATGTTTTACATAGAGTTATATAGGAAAACATTTAAAAATCTTCTTTTCAGATACCACAATGCCTAGAGTTAAGATATTTGGCGTACAACATTGTCTAGTGGACCTTTACCAAGTTTGTTCAAATCATAGCCCCTGGGTCAAAAAAGGCCCCGCCCCAGGGATCACATGTTTTACACAGAGTTATGTAGGAAAATCTTTAAAAATCTTCTTGTCAGAAACCACAATGCCTAGAGTTTAGATATTAGGTGTGCAGCATGGTCTAGTGAACCTCTATCAAGTTTGTTCAAATCATGACCCTTGAGTCAAAACTGGCACAACCCGGGGGAGTCATTTGATTTTACACAAGGACTGCATAGGGAAAACTTTACAAATCTGCTGCTCTGAAACACCAATGGCTAGAACTTTAATTGTTCGTTGTAATGTGTCCCCCACTCCTCCCAAACCCCTCATTCTGATGGAGACATATTGTTTTTGCCTTGTCCATGGGTGTCTGTCTGTCTGTCTGTCTGTCTGTCACACTTCGTTTCCTTTCAGTACAAATTGACCCAAGGCCTTCAAACTTTACAGGGTTATTGAAAATTTTATTTTATGGGTCAGTAGGTCAAAGGTCAAGGTCAGAGGGACCTCTATAATGAAAACCGTTTCCACTCAATAACGGGAGTACCATTTCACTCAGAGCCTTCAAACTTCACAGGTTGATTGCTTTACTAAATAGAATAACCATATTGTTTTTGGGGCTAGTATGTCAAAGGTCAAGGTCACATGGCCCTGAAGAGTGAAAACTATTTCTGCAGAGTAACTGTAGTACAAATACACCCAGAGCATTCAAACTTTATAGGATAATTGTATTAGAAGAACCCTATTGTTTTTAGGGTCCATAGGTCAAAGGTTAAGTTCACAGGGACCTCTAGAGTGAAAACTGTTTCTGCTCAGTAACTGGATGTCCAATTTACCCAGAGCCTTCAAACTTCAAAGGATGATTGTCTTTACTGAGAAAAAGACGCCACCATTTTGGGGTCAGTATGTCAAGATTACAGGGACCTGTAGAGTAAAATCTATTTCTGCTCAGTAACTGAAGTATCATTACAATCAGAGCCTTCAAACTTTATAGGATAATTGTATTAGAAAAACCCTATTGTTTTAGGGTCCATTGGTCAAAGGTTAAGTTCACAGGGACCTCTAGATGTCCAATTTACCCAGAGCCTTCAAACTTCAAAATATGATTGTCTCTACTGAGAAAAAGACGCCACCATTTTTGGGGTCAGTATGTCAAGGTTACAAGGACCTATAGAGTAAAATCTATTTCTGCTCAGTAACTGAAGTATCATTACAATCAGAGCCTTTAAACTTTATAGGATAATTGTATTAGAAAAACCCTATTGTTTTTAGGGTCCATTGGTCAAAGTTCACAGGGACCTCTAGAGTGAAAACTGTTTCTACTCAGTAACTGGAGTTCCATTTTACCAAAAGCCTTCAAACTTCATAGGATAATTGCTTTTACTGAATAAAAGAACCTCATTATTTTTGGGGTCAGTAGGTCAAAAGTCAAGGCATAGGGACCTGTAGAGTGTCTGCTCAGTAACTGGAGTACCATTACAACCGGAACCTTCAAACTTCATACAGTAATTATACTAGAATAACCCTTTTGTTTTTGGGGTCTTTAGGTCAAAGGTCAAGTTCACGAACACCCATAACAGCCAGTAATGATACTTGTATCATGAGCAATGAGACTCAGGAGAGCGGTTTAGGGCCATCATGGCCCTCTTTTTTATATTTACTTTTTCATATCATTACAGTGACATGTTTAGCGTCAGTGTTTACTGTACTGAAAAAGTAGTAACAGTTGCAAAAAGATTTTGTCCTTGTGCCTGTGTTATTATGTAGTCCAATTATTAAGTTACAGTGGAAAAAATATCAAATTTATGTTGTCAAATAACAATCTCTGTTAGCTATGTTACAACCAGTTCATCTATATTTCAACATGAAATGACACTGGTATTTTATGTTTGACTTGACACATGCCTGTATTAAATGTTTCAGCAAGATCAAGGTTGAACCTACATGTACCTTCTTTATTGTGCATTTTGCTTTGGCAAAAAGTTAAGTATAAACAGTAACAAGTGATAGCATACATCACAATGTCTCCAATTTATGCTTCCTTAAATTAATGGTAAAAAAGCTTAGAACAATTCATGTACCCTCTCTCTTGCAGTATGGGTACACAGTAACCCTGCACTATTTAGGAATGGTCACCTTCATTAGCAAGTCTATAACTCTTGTTGAAATAAGTTTGTGTCGTCTGCATCAATACTGATTTCATCATTGCAAATGCAAATAACAATTAACACTAGAATGAAATAAAAGAGCAGCTAAGAAATCTATGACTTACTGGGATCCTTTTCCTCTCAACAGATTATAAAGATTTAAAATGGATAGATGGCGAAACGCTTAAGCAGGTTTGAAACTTGTTATGGACAACAATGTCTACAAATAAATGTGTCACTAAATTGCTAGTGAAAAAAGCTAAGCATTAGCAATGCTCATTTGACCAAAAATATTTAATGACCAAAAAAATGTAAAATGCCCATATGCACTTAATTTTACAGCTGATAATAAGTGTCATTTCTGTGTATGTTATTCAGTAAAAGCACATACCGTATATGATTATGAAATGTGACAAACAAATGCTTTACAGTAATAATCCAATTTGGCCGACTTTTGTTTACACATTTTGGTGTGCAACTATTACCAAATTCGTATTAAAATCTCAAGAAATTCATACATTTTACAGATTTGCTTCCTTTTGTAGTTTTTTAAGCACTATTCGTTCAACTATAGAGAACACATGTCTCCGTTTGATAATTAAAACTGTCACCGAAATTTCTGTTTCTAAAAAATGTTGTAACGCTTTCCTAAAACCTGAAAACGAAATAAGGTCATTGGATCAAAATATATACAGCCAAAAAAACATTTGAAATTTTACCATTTCCTGCGACAGATATACTGGAAAATAATGTTGTTTAATATATTATCAGCAAGAAAAGGAGATATTTTTCAAATCATTTAAAACAAAGACATAATACGTTATACAATCGAGAACACGTTTCTCCAGGATATGTAATCAATTGTGACAGGTCGTAAGCTTTCAGGCATTAATGTAAGAATAATCGTTTCATCCACGAAACTACTTTGTTTGTTCATAAATATCATGTGCATGTTTCTAGAAAACCATTTGTTTTTCAAAATAAGCATGTACATGTATAGCTATAATATAACTCTTACCGATTTGCTTCACGACCTCGTCAAAGATGGCAGCTTTTTAATTGAATATGGCGCGCTGCAAAGAACAATAATTAAGGAACGACAACTGCATGTTTTTTTTTATAAAAAAATAAACTGTATCTAGAACTTTTCGTAACAACTGAACAATATTTGCACTGATGTTAGGACACATTCTACTTATTACATCACCCCATAGGTCTTTTCAAACCCCGGATTAAATATAGCAGACCGGCTTTTGCCGGTTCACAATGATAAGATATATGTTTATTGTAGTGACCTGTACACATATACAAATTCAATGGCAATATTATTATGTGAAATAAACCAATAGCACCAGGCTCATTGTGCCTATATATAATATATATTCAGTACAATGTTTTCATATGAATTAATTATATAAGAATTATAAAACTATATAATAGATTTTCGAACAACAGCTTCTCAGTAGATACTTTAGTTTGCAATGAGGGAACACTGTAACAGTTGTATACATTGTTACGTATTGAAAGTTTTAACTGCAAGAGTATCATTTTTTTTTTAAGTACATATATTTTAAGCATCAAAAAATAAAAACAAATCTAGATCTAAGATCTATCTTCAGTAAAATTATTTTGACAATAAATTTTGAAGATATACATGACTTGTGTATATGCATCACAGTAAAACAATGTACCTTCTACCAAATTTCGTGTACATTATTTGATACTAAGTATATCAGATACTACACCCATGTACTGTACCTATTACAGTTAAAAAGAAAGTATCTCTCACCTTCTATTCAATTGTATGCACATTATTTCTAACCTTCTACTTAATTTTATCTACATTATATGATGCTTAGTATATAAGATATTATAATATTATACCATTGTACTTGTATCTATCGTAGTTAAAAAAGGGTATCCCTCACCTTCTACTTAATTTATTTACATTATATGATGCTTAGTATATAAGATATTATAATATTATACCATTGTACTTGTATCTATCGTAGTAAAAAAGGGTATCCCTCTTCTTCTACTTAATTTATTTACATTATATGATGCTTAGTATATTTAAGATATTACAAAACTGTTCTGTACCTATCATAGTTAAAAAGGCAGTATCTCTCACCATCTAATAAACTTTGTGTACATTTTGTGACGCTCATATACCAGTTTAATATTCTTATATAAAAAGTCAGAATGTTTGTTTCTTAAATAAAACAACTCTTGAGTAATAAAAGGTATCAACAAGATAGAAACGTTATGAAAGGAAAAGAAAACGGCTGCATATTCATTGTAATAGTTAGAGAAATCTTCATGAGAAATTTCCTTCTTAAGGAGAGAATATACTTAGTTCACATTTTTTTGCAAATTTAGACCCTTTCAATGTTTCATTTCTAACCGATTTAGTCTCAAACACATGCATGTATGATAAGTGTTTGAAAATATCGATCGATAAAGCATAATCTCTATCCAGAGCAGATGTGTTTAAATGCGGTAAAATGGATTCTGAAGGTAAAAAAGTGGTTCGTGATGAGAATAAGTACCCATGGTTGTATAATCAATGTGAAGATAGTAGAGCCAGAACTTAGAAAACAAATGTAATATCACTAGTTAAGAGCTTCCAGAAATCTTATATAGGGACTTGAATTCATTGATGAAGCATATGCTTAAATATTTTATGGATATTTAAAGTGCGAAGTAAAAGGAAAATGAGTTCGTTGTTCAGAAAATGATGTTTGTTAGCATCCAAAAGAATGCCATCTGGGTCATCATAAAAAGAAGAAAAAAGGGAAAAATCACTAACTATATACTGGTATTATTGTTTGTGGAGAGAGAAAGGGTGTAGCATTCTGCAGTGTGTCTGAGTCACTGAATCATGCACCTGGTGGAATCTGACGACACGCGAGAAGCGAAGGGCTGCCAAGTAAGATCCGATAATGATATTGCCTCAGCTAGAGATTTTGAAGACCTGATGACACAAGTATATGCAAATGTTATACTAGTTACAGAAATAGATATCGAAGTAGTGCAGCAAAAAACTAGAATCGCTAAAAAGTTTTAAGACAATACTCTAGGTTATGGTTAAGCGTTTAGTACCTGACCTTATGTTATATCTGACGCAATAGATTACAGAACTATAACTTGGAGTTGCAACATGCTAAAATGATAGAAAACCACACAAGATAAATCTGATAATGCGCAAGGGAAAGACGTCCAGAGAAGAAGCCGTTAAAATTCAAAAAACGCATATCAAGAAAAAACACAGTCAGAAAACACAGTCTCCCTACACAGGCAAAAAAGAGTATATATTTTAAAGTGATCATTTCAAAAAAAGAAACACCACAAACAAATAACGATATGAGAACTCGTGGTCTTATCGGTAGGGTGCACCAAACTCACACTGGCCCCAATACGTATTCACAGGAACAAGCATGTACAAGTTGTCCTGGTGAATTTATTCATCAACTTGACAATGCTGCATGCAAAAGCACACGAACATATAAAACAAAAAGCTAACGGCTTTGTAAAATTGAAATAGGTAGTTCGATTTGATCTTGATGCAGATGAGAACAAACCAGGAAACTAGCAATCTCTTTCCGTGTCAAGGTCATGCAAAATGTAACCATGTACCTTCTTCTGGGAGTCTATTTGAATACTGACACCCAAAAGATACTGTAGATATTAGAGTAAAATGTTTATTAGAACTTGTGTTAGATGAAGAAAAATACTGGTCATGATATCATGTTCAAGCGATTGCCTTGATTGTTGAAGAAAAATGTATATATTAAAATCAGTGCTCTGACGTCACTACATGGTATTCATAAGAATAATACATACATTAATTCAACTCTAACTCGTTTTCATTGTTTCATGCAAAACAGTTAAAACTTAAAAAAAGTAAAATGATTTTGAGTAAAGTTCTTACTTACTATATGATGTTTTATATGTTTGTAAAATATAAGAATTTTGCAGATCTAATTCAGGTTATGTTGAACTAAAATAGTCATACAAGGAAACAACATCTAGAAGTAATGGGAAAGTGTACACACGTGTGCTTGATAACGGACCAGCTCTTATTTATTTTTTTTTATAATCCGAAGTATAAGGACGTTGTCTTTATAGTTCAGTTAAAAAAGAAAACTATTTATATCTTTTATAGCTTCATCTGTTCAGCTTCGTGAAAAAAATAATTTGTAAATGAAAAGTTTGAAGCTTATTTAGTACGTTTATTATCATTAAAGTTAAAACGTGAGTTGTCAAAAAATTTAAAATATGTCATCTGTTTGTTTTTAAGTGCAATTTATTTTTTGTTTTTAATGACAGACACAATCTGCGACATGTTTTGGCCAAACTTTGCCAAATTGTGCATTTAAAACATTTAAATGAACAACAAAGAAAACGTCACTTCGGGCATGTCCATTGCCGTATGCAAATTTGTACAATAAATTTCGAAAGCTAACAGTCTGTCAGAAATTCATAACCTTAGTCCCTTGAACGTATTTTCTATAAGAGAGAAAAAAAAAGCAAAGGTTAGTCAATGTCGCTGCCTCAACCGCTGCCTCAACTTTGTTTACCCTTATAAAGTAAAGTTGGCTGAATAAATCTCTGAACAAAAATAGAAAGCTCCTGTTGTATCATGAAACGCTATGATACCCTAAATTAAATATATTTCCATATGATATGTTCTCCTACATTTGAGCTGACTGGCAGTTTGAAACTACCAAACCCCTCTTACAATGATTCAAGATGTCAAAAATATTCAGCCTAACGCAACTTGATCCCCATACAAAAAACAAGCTGTCATAAATAACGTTTTGTTTTATTACTTTTATTTTACGTGCTTGATGCATATTAAATATTCTACAAATATCAAGGCCATTACGCATTGTTTTCAAAAACGATCGGATTATGAAAGACCAATCCAGTTTGAAGGATAATAGTCTTGTCTATTTATTCTGGTACTTAAACTGCTTCCTGGAACTGGATACCCATTGAAATATACGGTCGTACCTCCCGACAGCCACGCGCCCCACCAGCCAAACGTTCCGGATGTTACAATCACGTGGTCACATAGCATCAGCAGACACATGTCATCGCCTGGGTCATGAAAAGGACTTAGAATTATGTTGTTTATGTTCTCCCTACTCCAAGCCTTATCATCACTTACAGCGATGAACGTAACATTACCATATTTATTTTCATAAAAAGCCCTGGCATTCTTAAAATAGGTAACATTTGCAGTAATAAAACCTTGCCCTCTTAAGCGTTTGTCTGTGAAGTCACCTCGACGAATATGAATGCACACCAGTTGATATCCAGGTCTTGCAATGCTTTGCAAGAAATTTCTTGCTTTTTTTACATGTACGGTCTCAGATCTAAATATGTCGCGCACCATATGCTTTGCCTCTTCGAAGTATTTCCATGACTCTAAGAATCCATGAAGATTTACATTTTTGCCTGAATTAAACTCTTTAGAACAATTGTAATAGAAAGCAAACTTTTTGCATTCACATGTGATGACGTTCTTAATTTCTCTGAAACGTCTTTCCGCTACTATATTAGGAAGTTTAAAATATTTAGCCAGTGGAATGTTTTCTTGGATTATTGGTATAGCATCATATTTATAAGCCATTCCAATAAGAGAAGCGACTTTAAACATCTGATTACCTGTCCTACCTAGGATCTCTTTCGACAAAACAAAACGACAAGGTCCATGTCTTTGGGCTATCGCATCTTTCATCCTAGTTCGTATTGCGTTTTTCCGGGATTGGATCGGAAATTTTTCCGCACCACCGTATGCAAATTCAGTCAAATTAAGGTTGTTCCATGATAGGAAAAAACATTGTTTATTTCTCCTCTCCATATCTTTGTTAGTAATATTTGATTGTTTAAAATGTTGATACTGTGGCATATGTTTTGTGATGCAGTATAACGTTAGACAAAAAATCTGTATGACAAAGAAAATGACTATTTCCTTTCTTAAGATTTGATCTTTTCTCTGCTTCAGGCAAAAGTTAACCATTTTTAGTAATTTCTGTTTTTGTTATGTGTTTTTCTCCTAGTAATTTTTTCACATTGATAAATTGTCACTTTTCATTACCTTACTATGCATTTACCTTACTATGCATTTTCATTTCATATCTTTATCAACATAGACGTCATTAGACATTCCTCTTTTCTCCTACAAACAGTGTTATTTGCTAATTGTTCTTTACACAAATTATATATTTATCTGCTTACCTTTATATTATTTTAATACAAATTACAATATCGCCTCCTTTCGGGTTCAAACAAACAGAATGTCACAACTAATTAGACGTTGTACGTTTTGATAGTGCTATTTTAAAATGACAAAAGTAAATCACAAAGTTGTGTGTTTATTTTCCTTATCGTTTATTTAATTCGAGAATATTTTTGTTCCTCTTTAATGACAAAGGTATTGAGGACGAAGGGATTTGCCCCTCAAAGGATTTGCCCCTCAATATGTCCTTTCACTGAAATAGTCCGTATATTTTATTTATCTTATTTGTCCTTAGTAACTCAAATAGTATTCTTATTGTCTGAAAGTCTTTAACTGATTAAATTTTGATGTCTCCAGTGACAAATAATTGACAACAGAATTTTTCTTTATCCATGAAAATCCATCTCATTCCTTGTGATATTTTGAAAAATCTCAATGAGAAGTTTGTGTCTGAAGGAAAGCTGTTACATTTATAGACTTTTCTGCTTACATATACATTTCAGTATTTTATCAATAACAATGCAGTCATGAACATGGCTGTGTCACATGTTTCATCAATAGAAAATATCGATCTTCAAGCATAAGCTTTAACCATGCAGGTGCTTTAAATTGTCGTAATGTTGAGTCTATAGTGTAAGTTTGTTATGAAAAAAAGTACTGGTGTATGTTTAGACACTGTGAAAATTGTAGTCACAGAAGAAGGAAAACAAAGAAACATCATTAGCTGAAGTCGTAAAATGGCCTGAATGCAAAAATAAGAAATAAATTATCACTGATAAGTTAACAGCCTAAAATAAATTAATTACATCCAGAGCAATATTTAGCTTCTTCTAGAAATCTTTTATACGGATTTGAAATCAATGAATAAGTAATTTTACAATTGTTATAACCAGAATAGATATTTTTGGAGAAGAGAAAATTAAAAGAGATTGCCTATCTTATTCAATAAAAATGCTTCTGAAAATTATGTCTGTTAGTATCAAAAGAGAAAACAAAACATGCACGTTGGTGCATAAAGAACTGTAACTGTATAAATTCATCATGGGGAGCGAAAAGGTGTAGTATGAATTTTTTCAGCTACATTGTATAGAAGTGTAATACAGGGAAAAATGCAACTGCTCTATGATTTCAACAGAATCTAGAAAATGTATGCTTTTTATTTAAATATTTGTCAGTGTCATTACTTTATGTATTTATTTTTTGTGTCTCCATTAAATTAGTCATACTTTGAAGCAGGTCATCGGAAAGTGACACCTGGTGACAAATGAGGGGCACTAAAGAGAGAGGCTGAAAGGAAAGGAAAATACGATAAAGATATTGCATACGCTCTTGATTTTGCAGATCTATTGAAACAAATTAGTCCAATTTAATACTTGGTAAATACAAAGATATCAAAGTAGAGCAACAGAAGCTAGATTCATTAAATGTGAAGAATTTAGACAATCCTTGGCACAATAAGAATTCGCCAGGTTATAATTAAGTCTATGTCATGTGATTTGTACAGGAACTTAAATTATTTATGTAGGAAAAACTGCCAGAACTGTTACATGTTAAATAGTACAAACCCTAGAAGATAAGTCAAATAATGCATGTGAAACAGATATACAAACTCAAATTCTACATTTAAAGTTAGTATAGAGACAAATCATCTACATGAACATAAACGCAAAATCAAGAAAGATAAACCGGGTGATGCTCCCGGAAAAGGTTTTGGACACAGGATAATATGTCCATAAAAAGGTTACTTACATTTACACTGAAGATATCTGGCACATTGTGAATCCATGACAACTGCAAAATACTCTACTGTCAAAAGCCTCATGATATCAAATGAAAGAGGAAGTAATTAAACATATTTTACAGAATGAAAATGTAGATACGAAACATATTAAAAAACAAGTATGATAATTAAGGACAATAAAAAGTATAAAAATAACAAAGGACAGTAACTCCAAAATAATGAAGCAAAGAAGTATGGTTCTTGTGCACTGCACTTCACCACTATGAGATTTGTCCACCTCTGAAGTTTTAAATCGGTATTTTTCATACTGCTGGGGTTAGATTGTAGGCAAAAACAATTATGAACATAAAGGGCAGTAAATCAAAAGTTATGAAGCGGAGAGTTGTGTATTTTATGCACCACTTCTACTCAATACTAAAGCTATCACTAAATGTGATTAATACCCCACAAGACCGCTTTGGAACTGTGGAAGTTATTAATAACAGAATAGTTTGTAAAAAAATGAAAAAGAGTTATGGTTGTGGGCAATTCAAGATAGTTGTGGTTCTTGTACAGTCCATTTCCTGTCATTGTGCTTGACCATTGTATAAAGCACTGAAGTCCAACCAGTAATTTTCAAGTTATGCTCTGGACAAGGAAAACCACCAAAGTGCAATAACTGTGCAAATACTAAAGACAGAGTTATAACTTTTTTACGAAGCACTTTCTGTCATTGTGCTTGACCATTGTATGAAGTTGCATTGAATTCCAACCAGTAGTTTTCAAGTTATGCTCCGGACAAGGAAAACCAACAAAGGGCAATAACTGTTCAAGTAGTGAAAATAGAGTTATAGATCTTATACACTGTACATCCACTCATTGCTCTTGACAATTGTATGAAGTTGCACTGAATTCAAACCAGTAGTTTTCAAGTATATTTTGGACAAGGAAATCGAACAAAGGGCAATAACTCTACAAAAGGTGAAGATAGAGTTATAGCTCTTATATACTGCACTTTCTCTTATTGTGCTTGATCATAGCCTGAAGTTTCATTGAGTTCCAACCAGAAATTTTCATTTATGCTCAAGAAAAGAAAACAAACAACGGGCAATAATTCTGCAAATAGTGAAGATGGAGTTATGAATCTTAAACACTGAAATTTCTCTTATTGTGATTAACCATTGCATGAAGTTGCACTGAATTCCAACCAGTAGTTTTTTAAGTTATGCTCCGGACAAGGAAAACCAATAAAGGGCAATAACTCTGCAAATAGTAAAGGTAGAGTTAAGATTCTTAAATATTGCACTTTTTCTCATTGTGCTTGACCATTGTATAAAGATTCATTGAATTCCAACGAGTAGTTTTCAAGTTATGCTCCATACAAAGGAAAACCAATAAAGGGCAATAACTCTGCAAATAGTGAAGATGGAGTTATGAATTTTAAACACTGCACTTTCTCTCATTGTGCTTGAACATTGTATTAAGTTGCATTGAATTCCATCTATTAGTTTTTAAGTTATGCTCCGGACAAAGAACAGCCCGACCGACCGCCTGACCGCCCGACCGACCGACCAACCACCGGGTGACTCAAATAAAAAGATCTATCTACCTACAAAGTTTCGTGTTGATACCTCTTGTAGTTTCAGAGTTATGTCCCGGACAAAGTTCAAAGTATAAAAACTGAAAAAGGGCAATAACTCCGAAATTAGGAAAGGCAGAGTTACGGTTAATATTCATTGCACTTTTACTCAATAAGATCTATCTACCTACAAGGTTTATTGTTGATACCTCTTGTAGTTTCATAGATATGTCCCGGACAATGTCCAAAGTGTAAAAATGAACAAAGGGCAATAACTAAACAAAAAGGCAATGCAGAATTATGGTTCTTATGCACTGCACTTTAACTCAATAAGATCAATCTACCTACAAAGTTTTTTGTTGATACTTCTTGTAGTTTCAGTGTTATGTACCGGACAAGAAAATGCGGACGGACGGACATACGGACACAGGGACATAAGTACATACGGACGGACAAAGCGGCGACTATATGCTCTCCCTTCGGGGAGCATACAAATATTGCCGATTTCAACTTTGCGTCTAAAAAAGTTGAAACAAAGAAACGGTGCAGACTAAGATAATATGTCGCAATGTGTGGCATCTGATCAGGGTCTTCACTGTTTGCATAAATGACTTTCTTCACTTTATAAAATAAAATTGAAAATTGATATCTGAAACCCCCTTAATTGAAAATGGACTCGTCTAACAGACACAGATGGCATAACCCTTAAGGCATAGATATGTTAAACATCCAGCAAATGCAAAATCAGTGCATAATTGTGTTCATGCTAACAACATCTGCAAAATCTAAAGAAATTTTATTCGAGTTCCTGCAACATGGGTGTAAAGCTTATATCTGAAATACCAGATCAAACATCTCCAATCCAAGATGATTAAGTATAATAGAAAAAAAGTTGCAAGGCGAAATTGATGCAGCTGTGTACAAAAATCAGAAGATAATCAGGAACAGAGCATTACTTTTCGGCGTCAGGTTTATGCACAAGTTAACTGTTTATATTCTTTCAGGGAGAGTGATCACGTGACCATTTGTTTGATTAGAGTTAATGAGAAAATGGCACATGATGTTATCCGAACAGGCATTTTCATATATGAATACTTTTAGATGTCTTACCTGAAAAGACACCTTGTCTTTTTTCCAGTACACACTTTCCGAGTATGTTAATACATTGATATCCATACAGCGTGGCTTTCTTTCAGAGTTTACTTTGTCACAAATTTCGGATCGAGTAGTCAGAGCCGATAAAAACTAGGATAGAGCTTACGAACAACTGCAAGTAAACCACGTTTCATGGATATCAGTTTCCAAAATATACTCAGAAAGTTGTGCATTGGAAAATGGATTAGGTGTGCTTTTCTTCATGTAAAGGCATTAAAAAGTACAAAACATATGAAAATACCTGTTTGGTCCTCACCATCTGCCATTTCTTCGTACACTCTATACAAGCATATTGTCCCCTGCAGATGTCTAACAGACCATTATAAGCATTTCGGTCCCTTGCAGACGCCCAAAAGACCATTATAAGCTTTTGGTCCCTTGCAGACGTCCAAAAGACCATTATAAGCTTTTGGTCCCTTGCAGACGTCCTAAAGACAATCATAAGCATTTGGTTCCTTGCAGACGTCCAAAAGACCATTATTGGTCCATGCAGATCTATAAAGGCCATTATAAGCATCTTGTCCCCTGCAGATGTCAAGAAGACCATTATAAGAATTTTGGTCCCTTGCAGACGCCCAAAAGACCATTATAAGAATTTGGTCCCTTGCATGCGTCCAGGAAAAACTAATAGCAAGGTCTTTTGCGTTATTACTGAAATGGTCTCCTCTGTTCCTTCTCTCAGTATGAGTAATATTTCACTTTGCTTGTTTATAGCGTAATATATTTAAGTAAATTTGTCGTTGGTTTGGCGTCGAAAGGCCCTTACTGTCCACGAATATGAAAACAAATACTCAATTTTGAAAAATAATCAAGTGCTGTTATCTTCTTTGATATATAGCTGACACTGTTTCAGAAAACTAAACTTTTTAAAAACATCGTTTCTTATAAGTCTACAATGTATTTCAAAATATATTTTTCAAACGATTTACGCTTAAAGAGCAATTTCAATGTTTATGCAAAATCAGTCTAATTTGAATATAGAAAAGACGAAAACTTTAGCCATTCAATATTTCACAACTTTTTCTGGCTATAAGATTTCAGGTATACCCCTAACGCACGAATGAAAAATATCATAGAAAGTCAAACTATTGCCAAAATTGCTGATGAAATATATTACGGAATGGGTTGTTTTGAACTATTCATGCAACCCCTTCATACAAGAGAATTGTTGGCCAATACCTGACACAAAAGTATTGTTTTCTTTTTTAGATATTCTAGAGTGTATCGAGGGGAAATCAATCAAGATTTACCAGTAAAATTTCCATGAAAAATCATTAGATAGTTTTTAACAAACTTGACACAACTAGGCTAATTTTACACTTTTTACGAATATCGTTTAAAATGGAGCTTGCTTAGATGTAACGTCTACGTCAATGGATGACATAAAAACACTCATCAAGTCCAAGCCTAAAACACGACCACAGTAGCTTTCTTTTATTTACATTCGTCAAGTTATTAAACATGTTTAATCTATGTGTCAATTTTTGTTATGCTGTAAATTGCAGTCAGATATATTCCTTAACTGAATCTAATACAAAAAAAAAATATTTTAGCTCATTGTTTAAATACGACAAACATAGTCTCAGAATATAAAATTTCAGTATCTAGATGAACATACGATTACTGCAATACATAAGGTGTAGGTACATGGCTTATAAAATAGGGGTCGGAAGTTAAATGCATCGCTACTCCATTTATTCTACCACATCTCTTTCATATGACGTCTCATATTTTAGAACATGAAGCAGTTATAATTGAATAGCTTGGGGAACGTTATTTGACAAATGATTGAAGAATAAGACTTTGTTTGTTTTCTTTTTTTTTATTATTATTATTATTATTATTATTATTATTATTATTATTTAATATTGAACAAAATGTTTGAAAGAGTGTAGTTTGTCCGTAATTGGTTGTTGCCCTTGATGGAGTTTGAATCCAAATTATATTAATAACAAGTGAATGTAGCAGCGAATGTGATGAAAGCCATTCAGTTCTTACCTGTGGAGTTTTAACGTAACATATAATTTAAAAACACATTAATTAGTGCTGCTTGAAGTGACGTAATGCATATTTATTTTACAGTTGTCGGCATTTATTGATTTAATCGGAACAGCTTTTGAATTATACATGTACTGAATATCTGATTGTAGCCTTGTCACAGTATGTTTCAATATGCAGGAATATGATTTATTCATCATTTTATACTCCGAAATCCTCAGACCTGAACATTTATTCAGTGAGTTTTTCAAACGAATACAATTTAAAAAAAAAATGTTTTATTAAAGAGCTTTATAAATGTCTATAACTTGCGAACATTCAAACATCTTTGTATACAGAATACAATTTCAACGCCCACTTGTTATTAATTTTCTACGGTTATCTATCTTCGTTTTGGAAGGCCCCTTGCGTTATGAAAATACAGAACTACATTTGTACGTAAGAAGTACTATTGTAAATATAATACATGTATAAATAATTTGCTTTTCATCCTCATTAACAATGAAGGAATTGTTAAACCTTTAGAACAACAATCAACATGACAATAACGAATACTCAATCAAGTCAGTCAGTCTGCCTCAAAACCATCAATCAATCGATCGATCATTCAATCAATTTATCACTTAATCCTGCCTATACGAAGGTGTTGTTCCTGATGACCTAAAGTCAGCCCAAGTAGTTCCGCTTTATAAAAAGAAGGATAAAACAGAAGTTGGCAACTATCGCTCAGTGTCTATCCTTAGTATTATCTCTAAGATTTATGAAAAAGTAGTGTATGATCAGGTTGAAGGGTATCTTTGTAACAATGATCTATTATATAAGTTTCAGTCTGGTTGTAGACGAGGTTTCTCAACTGATACATGTCTTGTTCATTTGTCAGATTTTATTAGATTTCAAATGGATCAAGGCAATCTTGTCGGTATGATCCTTTTGGATCTTCAAAAGGCATTTGATACTGTAGACCACAGTATACTTCTAATGAAAATGGAAGCATTAGGTCTTGGTACCAACGTCTTAAGGTGGTTCAAGTCGTATCTTACGGAACGACAGCAACTGGATGATGTTTCAGGAATTTTTCCTCTTACTCCAGTATTTCTTGTGGTGTTTCCCAAGGCTCGATCCTAAGTCCCCTTTTGTTTTTAATCTATGTAAATGATATGTCAGCTGTTGTTAAAAATAAACTGTTGCTCTATGCAGATGACTCGGGTATTAGGGTTACTGGTAAAAACAGGTCCGAAATTGAACATGCTTTAAATGAGGACATGGAGATTGTTAGCAAATGGCTCATTGATAATAAGTTGTCATTACATTTAGGTAAAACTGAGTCTATTCTTTTCGGCTCCAAGCCCAAACTTAGGTTAAATCCAAATTTAAATATATCCGGTAATGGTCAGGTCATTGAACCAACCTCATCAGTTTATTATCTTGGTGCCACACTGGATCAAAATTTATCTTGCGATTCAATGGCTTCCTCAGTTATTAAAAGGCCAACTCAAGGTTAAAATTTCTAAATAGGAAACGTGAATATCTCACGCAAAATACTAAAAAAGCTGTTGGTTATGTCTCTTATTCAGTGTCATTTTGATTATGCCTGTTCCTTTTGGTATTATGGCTTAAATAAGATGTGGATGAATAAGTTACAGGTAACTCAAAATAAGTTGATAAGGTTTGTCTTTAACCTGGACCCAAGATCTCATATATGTCATGAAGAATTTAATTCTTTAAACTGGTTACCCGTGTCAAAACGAGTCCATCAAATTATTCTGACTCATGTATTTAAAATTGTAACAGGCACAGCCCCTGATTATATGGGTGAACATTTTATTCCAACCAAGGATATCCACAGTCACAATACTAGGTTTCGTGAAAAAGGGTCTTTTGCAATCCCAAAAGTCAATGGTTTCGGTAAAAAATCCTTCGCTTATGTTGGTTGTAAACTATGGAGCGGGTTACCATCTTCAATAACTAGTATTTCACAGTCCCATATGTTTAAGGTTGCTGTCAAAAACCATTTTTTAAGTCAAGTTTTATAATCTTTTTATTTAAGTAATCGGTATCATGTGTGTATCTTTTTAAATGCATTCCACTTACAGGTATCTTCACCTGATTTTTTATCGTAAAACGCTAGTAAGAAATGGTGCTTTTTCATTATTTTTTATTATGAGCTTGTGATAATTTTTTACTGGATAATTTTTTTTACTCTCATGTCTTTAATTATTAATATGTGCTCAAGACTTATGATATTCAAAATTATTTCTTAGCCAGGTCATTTTAATATCTTGAGATTCCATGATTAGTTCTCCTCCAAGACATTTAATATATTTTTTTAGTATGTGCTTGCTTAAAACTGTGATATTCTGTAATTCATGTCTCTCTATGTCATGCCGCCAGTAACAAGGACCACAATGGAAATAAGGGATCACTCTCTTTTTTGTGCAATCCTTGGTACTGTGTTGCATGACATGGTTCATACTCATGCTTGTATCTTATTTAATCAGTTAATATTTTACTTGATACAACATGTTTGTACATAACCATTGTATGCATTGTGATACCGAAATAAATCTATCTATCTATCTACGATTATACTGTTTGAGGAGGCACCGAGGTCCAGGGGTAGAACGCAAGGCTCTGGATCCGGAGGTCGCGGGTTCGAATCCCGTCATAGGCAAGATTCTCTCATGATCTTCTTATTCCTCCACGCTGCGCGAATACTGGTACGGAACCCAGGAAGCAGTCATCGAGAGTGATGAATCTAAGTTGTAAGAACTTGTATCGCAATCGATGTAAAATAAATGAGTCTAAACATTATACTGTTGTCCTCAGAATTGCATTATTGAATTATCGTTAATCGAATAATTTGGAATATTGCATTTGCAGGTAAACTCATTTCAATCGTTTCAAACTTTAATATTACAATTAGTTTTGTTGCAAAGTATTTTTCGTATCTGCTTCGAGAACATGATATAACATGAGTTTTATAAATATTGTTACGTTTCATTCCCTGTTCTAACATGAGTTTTATAAATATGGTTACGTTTCATTCCCTTTTCTAACATGAGTTTTATAAATTTTGTTACGTTTCATTCCCTGTTCTAACATGAGTTTTATAAATATTGTTACGCTTCATTCCCTGTTCTAACATGAGTTTTATAAATATTGTTACGTTTCATTCCCTGTTCTAACATGAGTTTTATAAATATTGTTACGTTTCATTCCCTGTTCTAACATGAGTTTTATAAATTTTGTTACGTTTCATTCCCTGTTCTTACATGAGTTTTATAAATTTTGTTACGTTTCATTCCCTGTTCTAACATGAGTTTTATAAATATTGTTACGTTTCATTCCCTGTTCTAACATGAGTTTTATAAATATCGTTACGTTTCATTCCCTGTTCTTACATGAGTTTTATAAATTTTGTTACGTTTCATTCCCTGTTCTAACATGAGTTTTATAAATATTGTTACGTTTCATTCCCTGTTCTAACATGAGTTTTATAAATATTGTTACGTTTTATTCCCTGTTCTAACACGAGTTTTATAAATATTGTTACGTTTCATTCCCTGTTCTAACACGAGTTTTATAAATATTGTTACGTTTCATTCCCTGTTCTAACATGAGTTTTATAAATATTGTTACGTTTCATTCCCTGTTCTAACATGTGAAGGTGTTGGAATAATACATCAGTAATAATAATAATAATAATAATAATAAAGTCTTTATTTAAAGAGACAACACAGTTGGGCATGCCCAGCCTTTCCTATGAGCCTCTGTCAAATGTGAATATATATACAAAACAACACAAAAAATTGCAAACAGTTATGCAAACATGTTCAAACATGGTATTAAAGACATTTTCCGAAAACAGAATATTTACATAATTATGACATGGTGTTCTTTACATGATATATAATTAAAGTTCTAATGTAATATAGCTGTAGAAGTTTGTTGCCTACCGGAGAACCACCATTGCAGATAATACCTTGTTTGAATTATTATTACTAATTTTTGTTCTCAGAAGATATACTTCTTCTCACCTGCCATTTACACTTTCTCCTTTCTTTCTGATTTTTTGTAAGAGCTACTTTACTTTCTAACCACTTCGTGCTGGATATTTTTTACTTATTCTAGGACCTTCTAACCTACGGAGTTACTGTAATGGACATATCCGATGATGACCGAATCGGTACTGTTGAGACCATAGCTTCTCTGTTTTGATAGGCAGACAGACAAGCATGTAGGCAAATAAATACACAGTCAAACAAAGAAAAATAGCTATATTCAAACTAAAATTCAAAATGAGAAAATGACAACAGACAAAGACGACAGTTCTTAAGTCCAAGACGATGTTCAAGTGTCGGTTTTGTTGTCGCCATGTCCAGTTACCAGACAAAAATTGTTATAACACATGTAGAAGAAATAACATTATAAAAAAAGTAAAGATATAAATGCGAAGATACAGAGCAAGTTTTCAAAATAATGGAAATGATTTTGAGGTATACTTACAAATCCACTAAAACGTGGCATATAAAAAACAGGTATGTTTGTAGAAATTATGTGCACACATTGGGACGTCTGTAGATTATGCATGCACATGAATAAAGGAGAACATAATAATAATAATAATAGTATGATGATGATGATGATGATGATGATGATAACTAGGGGCAACTAATCATTATGAAAGGCTACTTTTCAAACACCAAGTATTGATAACAACCTGCCTTTAATATAACTATAAAAGTTAACAAAACTCATGATATCTTCTTGTGAATTACTGAGCAAACTTTCAATGGTAAAAACAGACTTTTCATAAAAAATTGCACTGAAAAATGTGCGCAAAATGGTGAAAAGTAGAATCGGCGTCAAAAGCAGTAACATATGATAGAGTACTTCATATGTTCTATACATCAATTTGATATTGATAAAAAGGCAGAATTGCCACCATGGTGAACCTGTGTGAAACGAAAGAACTTCGCCGATGGAAGTAAAAACGAGGAACAAAGCGTAGAAATTTATCGGCATGCAAACTGTCGGGATGAAATAAAGGAACACAAACATCATATAATCAAAAGCTAACAGCAAGTAGAGAGAAAAAAGTCTTTCAGTTATATCACCATATACTATTGCAAAACGAAACATGTTTTCTGTTGGTATTCCAGTTACGGCAATGACTTGGTCTGTTTTATCTGTTCCTGTCTTCTTTTTGTTCTTTAATCTCTTGCTTCTACATACATTTCCTCTTTCATTGCTGGTATTTGCTGCATCAAAGGGGGGATGACTTGTAGTTTCTTGCAAAACAATATAACATTAGTTGTAAAATAAGCTTGAAATATTTCTAGGACATAAGATTACAAACACACAAAACGATTGTCATTTACGTCTATAAAAGACAAAATATTCTGTAAGGCACAAACGGAGAGAAAAAGCCTTGTAGTTCTATATTTATAACGTTTTGTTTAATTTGGTTTTGTATTGTAAAATTCATCTTGTCATTGAAATTTAGAACCGAAACATTAAAATATATGGAGTAATATACATACATATTTGTTACACTTCATTTTATGTCGAGAGACTTATGTATGAAAGATTGAACATTTGCAAGGTGCAAATATTCGGTTTTGATTTTCCGTAAACGTTAAAGTTGTAACTGTCCGATCTATTCTGATCTATTCTGAAATAGCCATCGACTAAACAAGAATCATATAAGAAACTTTGAGCAACCGCACCGAAGGTTGGCGTGTTCATCAATAATCTAGAATTTATTTATTGCATTTGACTGAGTGGAAAAAATGATTACAACATAGTAAAATGTAAGATATTCTCTTCAATATGTCACAAGCTTCTTATTTAACAATTAGAAATATCTTATTTTTAAATATAAAGGTAATGCTTGAGTAAAACATTTTTATAGGAATAATAAAACAATGGTAGTCTTTCATTGGTAGTTACTGTGCCTAGTGAAACACAGAAGCAGATTTCGTCGCAAATTACCTGTGCCTGATTCGTCCAAACTGGTCTGGGTTTCAACTGTTACCATTTTTTTTCTCGAAGATGTTTTTTGTATCCGTGCCTTAAGCAATTTAGAATCAAACAGCGAAACTAAGGTCAAATTCTTCTGAAATGAAGAAGCACATCTCGTATTTATGTTTTGTTTACAAACTGGACACGGAAATTGTCTCCCTTGATTGTCGCCATTTTGAGTGATTTTCTGTATATGTGACGACAAACATTTCTCACAGATAGTGTGCTGGCAAGGAAGAATCCTCGGATTAACATACTCCTCCTTACACACTGGACAGTGTAGTATAGAACCAATATCACCTGGTGCATCCATCAAGTATAGTTCTTTTTTCTGTAAGTACCAAAACCAATTTGTAGAATATGACTGAAATGACAAACTATACTAAAAGTCGTCACCACAAAAGTAACAGAAAAATAGCCCACTGCTTAATTTGGCTGGGAGAACAATATCCTATTGCTTACAAACAGAGTTTAAAATCGTGTTCATGATAGGAAGATGGCGTTTGTCGTTGTATTCCATTGAAATGAGATTGATATGGGTTAGGTGAATCATTTGAAATTGGAATTAAAAATCTAAAATGTAAGTCTTTTTAAGGACAATGGACATATTTTTAACAAAAGAAATGTAACGAATTTTGGTCATACTGCGCAGTTTCCGCTAGCCTCACCAGTGACCTTTATGAAAGCCAAAGTTAAAATGTTCTTTAACATAGATGGAATTTTAAAAGAGCATTTAATTAATACAGCGTGGTTTTACTCACTTATACCCTGTGTCTTCCAAATAAAACATGAGTAAAATATATACAGCTGGTAAAAAAATTCCATTGGATCTGGGTCTACTGTTTGTTTAAACAGAAATGTCTGAATTAAAACAAAAGTCTACACTGTTGACTTAAGATTGTTATATTTAGATTTTAAACTCATCATAACTCTATATCTTAATTAAATGCATAATCATGCATATAAGTGTGCTATTGTCTCCGTGGGCTATTGTCCTTGTGGGCTATTGTCCTATTTGGCTATTGTCCTATTTGGCTATTGTCCTATTTGGCTATTGTCTATTGTCCTATTGGTTTATTATCCTAGTTGGCTATTGTTCTAGTGGGTTATTATCCTAGTGGGCTACTGTTTAGTAGGCTATTGTCCTAGTGGGCTATTGTCTTAGTGGGCTTTTGTTCAAGGGGCTATTTCCCTAGAGGACTATTCTCTTTGTGGGCTATTGTCCTAGTGGGCTATTGTCCTAGTAGGCTATTGTCCTAGTGGGCTATTGTAGTAGTGGGCTATTGTTATATGAATGTTTTTTCAAGTCCATTCAGTTTTTGTTTGTTTGTAACATTTCGCCAACAAACTTCTGTCGTGAACTTCCTGTTAAGAATTATTATATCTGTGTACAAGAAAAAATGTTGTTATTGTTAACCACTAAACACACTGTGACACCTTTTCAAATTTGTGAATTTTATTTTGAAACCATATAAAGAGAATTTGACAAGAAATTACTTGTAAGGCATCAGTATTAGTAATAAAACGCAACAGAATACTAGTATTTGGTACATGATGTCTAAAGATACATTAACTAAGCATGAAAAACATAATATCATATACAACAGACTTACTGTGGAATGTTAGAAATAAGACTTTTTACTTTAGTATTAATCAATGCAAGTAAATAAAATGATAAGCCGAA
The DNA here is from genome assembly GCA_012932295.1 of Cyclina sinensis. Lineage (NCBI taxonomy): Eukaryota > Metazoa > Mollusca > Bivalvia > Venerida > Veneridae > Cyclina > Cyclina sinensis. The sequence continues at coordinate 28,038,377 of JAAONU010000010.1, forward strand.
TTATAACTTACTGGCTTAACGTGAACTGTGTTCATAAACGGTAATTGAATGTTATTGCAAGATTTTATAAAATGTCGTGACAAAATGCAGTTGACTGACGTAACTGTCTGTACTCTATGTTTTGTGACAATTTAGACTGCATCTTCGTCTGAATTTTAATGTTTACATATATATTACATGTAGTCAAAATAATATACGTATGCAGTGCATATGACCATTCTTTTCATATTATGTAAGACTATATACATACAATTTGTACTGCTTATAACAGGAAATAAATTATATAAAATATATGTTAACACAGTAATAACAAAAGAGTAAGGCAGGTATGTTAATCACTGCACATAGGATTACATGCGCTTTAAAATTTAGTTAATAAAAGAATTAACTAAAGGACACACGCATTATTTCGATAAGGAAACAGATTAACAGACCTCTCTTAATTTACATGAAACATAGATATATACATAGGTGTATTAAAATAAGAAGGCATGCACTGCTTGTTTTATCGTGTAATATAGATTTGTATTAATAATTTCAATAGAATTCAACCAATAGGAGCTCGATAGTAAGAAATGTCTTTCAAATTCATGAATGGAAACAACAGAGTCATTCCTCCACATGGCATTGGTCAGTGTGTTCTTACAAGCTGTCGAAGAGACAATCAAAGACAGAAAAATGATCATTGCAATACAAAATAATGAAAACTGGAGCACAATAAAGAAAAATACATCTGTCTGTCGTACTTTTTTCTCATCATCAAAGCAATAAATTAACAATATTTTACGGTCGTCTTTCCAAACCGCAATGATTATAAAACATGAAGTGAAAACTGAAATAGCTGGCGCCATATAAGTGCAAATTGTGTATACCAGAATAAGAAATGTAGCCAGAAGTGTGCCCAACAGTTTTGATTTGTTCTTCCACGGCTTCCTGTACAGTGGTATCAAAACAAATTTAACAACAAAGTAATCCTGAAATTCTAAATCTGCATATGCTTCTCTGTTTATTTCTTCTGATAATTCAGGCTTCTGTTTCATTCGTTTATCCCCCTGTCCACTCTTTTTTGCTGGCTTGCTCTTGATCTTGGATGTTTTGAATCTTTTTGTCCGTTCCTTCACGTTTTTTCTTCCTGGGTGTTTCTCAGGTCTAGTGCATTTTGTCGCTGATTTTATTTCCCCATTTGTAGACATGTCAAGACCTTTCTTATTTTCGGGCTTTGGTTGCAAATCTGAAAAAGTCATGATACTGGAAATCTTAAAATCCCTTTACTTATATCCCTACATTGTTCATGCTTTGTTGCTTTGTCAAACTTTAATTATTTCTTGTAATGATTATAATTGTTTTACTCTGAAACTTTTGTAATTGAAAACTTTGTATAATTAAGGTCACACTGTAAAACCACTTCACGAATACCTTCAGTTTTTGCTGCCAAAACATTCTCTGAATACTTGTTATGATTTATCTATATACCGACGCTGAAATTCTTTGGGCTCTATATATATTATTACTGAATTAAGGTTACTCGTCTTCTACAGGTTAGCTGGTTAGTACCATAAGCATTATACTTGATATATGGTTACTCTACCTTTTTCAGCTGAGACGAATGCAAACATGTCTGTGGTCATGGTCTCTGTCCCACACGTGTTACTCGCCACGGATGTCTCCTCCTCTCGTTCTAGTAAGATATGTTTAGACTCTAGCAAAACCAGTTTCGTTAAATCTCTGTCGAAGGCAGACGCGTCATCAGTGTCATTTCTTAGTTTGGTTTTACGTCGGCAGACTGGACAAGGAAACGTTTTAGACCGAATGTTTCTATTTCTGTCTTTAATGAATGACGTCAAACATGGTTCACAGAATGAGTGCTGACAAGGCAGAATCCGGGGGTCATCAAACTCATCCATACATATGGGACAATGGAGTATGAATTCTATTTCATCTGTTTCCATGTTAACTGTTGTCTTAAAAAGAAAACGACCAGTAATCTTGACCACGTACAATTTTTGTAACAGATTTTGCAATATGCTAGCTAAAATGGTACGTAAAACGAATGCAAATTAGAACGGGTGATGGACCGACTACATTCACGTAAAACTGAATGCTGCTTTGATACGCTGATTGACGTTCTTTGCATCTGTGTGTGCGTTTGTGAATAAGTGAGTGAGTGAGTTTGCGAGAATGTGTGAGTAAGCAAATGAATGACTGCGTTTTCGTTGAGCGTAAGAGTGAGCGAGATCATTCCAGTTTATTTATCATTAGTATTACATAACAGTGAGAAAAGTCTGTTTTACTCGAGATATTGATGAGAACTGCATTTCGGATATATAATTTATATCGAACCAAAATCAAATGAAAGAAATAAAACCTTCAATTAAAATACAAATAAACATCTAAACCTTAAATGTATAAATAAACTAAAAAGATATATATCTATGAAGTAAAATGAAACAAATCATTTCAGTAACAGTACCATAAATGTAATGTACAACAAATTTGTTTATGTTTAAATGTCAAAATCGATTTCAATTAACTTGCTATGTATGACTTAAAAAAACTACCCAACGTACACAAATGCTCTTAATTTGAACCCAGCTATACTAACTATTAATATTTCATTTCCTACTTTTCATAGTAATAATAACTGAGATTTTGTTTTGTCCGCATGAGTACTGCGTTAAGTATAAAATATATTAAGTAAGTGTCCAGGTTACAGTCACTTTTAAACAATTTTCTGATTTTATTTTATATTTTATTATCCTATTGGTATTACATCACAATTTCATGTTTCCGGCTTTGTCACGTGATCAAACATGTATATATATGGTAAAATGTTGTTATGTAATGATGTATACTATATGTAAAATTAAAAGAAAAAAAAAAAAAAAAAAACTTTTTTGTATTTTTTTTTATCTTAATAAAATACCTTCTTCAATAATCGAGCAGGGGCCTTCAGAAGTGACCCATATTGACCTTGCGTAAACTAAGGGTGTCAGTGGCGTGATTTATGTGCGGAAAGTTGTTTCCTTTAATTGTATTTATTAAATTTGTATTATCATAAAGAAATAAATAAAGAAAAAAAAGGGAAACAAAAACCGGATAAATTGCAAGAACATGTTTCAAAATCGTTGTTAAATTGTAACATAGCTGCTGTATAACTTTAGTCGACCAAATAAATAAACAAGTTAACAGCCCATACAGATAACAACCCATACAGATAACAGCCTACAGATAACAGCCTATACAGATAACAGTCCATACACAGTTTATTCATTTTGTTTCTTATTAATCTTGAATTAATGTTTCTCTTCTTAACTTAAACACTTAAGAATTTTAATCGCCGTTAACTTTATTAAGTTAACTATTAAATTTAATGCTTATTTCCAAAATTGCAAGCGACGGAACAGGCCTTCATCCTGGTTCATCCTGCTTGCCTGCATCCCTGCCCCGAACCGTCGGTCTAATTCTCCAGTTTTCATGATACAAGATAACTGCACGAAAATACATAAAATGTGATAGTGTATATCTTGGTTTCGTGTGAAATTATGACATATTCGTGCAATTGCATCATTTTGTAAAGGTGCCAAAAATGTCCAAAAACTAATTAATCTCCATTGTATTCTAGATGTAGAATAAAGCTATAAACATTAAAAAGCTCGTAATTAAATACATGACTAACCTATAACATTACAAAATCAATAGGTTCAAGTTAAAGCTAGTCTTCAGGTGATGTCTTCAGAAGGCATCTTTGTTGAGGGTGGGGGGTCGTTTTGTTTTGTTTGTTTGTTTTCTGTTGTTGTTTTTTTTTTTCTTTCTTTTTTTTTTTTGTTTGGTTTTTTGTTTGGTTAATCAATAGTTTTTAAAAAGTAACCATATCTGTCGAATTTTATATAGTTTATAATGAGGCACAAAAACTGTACTCAACTTACCTGAAAAGAAAATCCGTTAGGCTACTTATGACAGTTCGTCCGTTCGTTAAATCGAAAATTGAATATTGGAAAACCCCGTTGCTGTCTTAAACTAATTGCGTTGTAAAAATCGTACGACTAAATAAATTATTGATCTAATTATCTATTTTGTTCAAGCGTCTATTAAGATTTCTCAAAAATGAAAAAGAACCATTTTGTGAAAATCTCAGTGTAATATAGATGTACATGTATTTGTTCCGTATCGACCCAGATAAGATATCGACAACTGCGCAATAGAGATTTACGTGACGTTTGTTTTATTTTCATTCCAGTGGAGTTGTATTGAGGCAACTGTTATAGTAAACGGCGCAAATCTGTGGTCCGGTTGGTATTTCGTGTATCTATTTTTATCTTTTTTTTTAATTTTATTTTGTTTTTCATTTTATGAGCGCTTTCTACCGAGCATAGATAAAAGAACGAGTTGTAAAATCCACGGCTCAGATGTGATCTCAGAATTAAATAACGTTTTTATGTCGTTGAACATATGGAAAGCTTGTACTTACACCAAACACAGAGATAATCTGTACCGGAAGTCCTCAAGTGTAAGGGCTCTGGGGTGTCTGGTTCGAGTCTCCAGTGACTCTCGGCAGCGCCTTGGTTAAAAAGAAAAAGACAGTAAAATTCCTAAAATTTGTTGTTGCGCGCATGCGCATATAGAGATTCATAAAAAACGTTGTTTTTAATATGGTGGAACTATGATCTAATTCTTGTTTCTTGAAAACTTTCGGGGTTTATCAGACAATAACTGACGGACAAATCAGTTGACATGAATTGGCAGTTGGTAAGTGGACATAGAACTGACGTCCACAATGTGTTTTTGCTATATGTTAGTTTCTTTTTTTTATGAAATAGAATAGAAAAAAAGAAAGAAGACACACACACACACACACACCATTCGTGGTCCACACCGCACTGAATCTCGGGTGTTATCAGAGCAAATGTTTGTCGGTTACTCGTCGGCTTACCATAAAACTTAGCTGTTGAAGTGGCAGATACATATTCTAAAAGTCAATGTTTCTTGTTTCTTACAAATTTTGAAAGTCGGTTAAGGTGGTCCACTGGTGACGAATTTGAGTCTTCTGCGCAGGTTTCGCGCATGGATGTTGTAAAATTGAAACTTACTCTTAACGTATTAATTTTGATTAGAAAGGATAAAAGAAATTTTAATTCAAAAAGTTTTTCTGTGTTATCGCTTTTATTTTGCAAAGTATTGGACAGAAACGTCTTCTAATTTTTGTACGACAACGAGAGTTACCTACCTTAAATCAAGACTGCTTTATGTTTTATCCGAAAAATGTAAACATTAAAATACGTTTGCAAGTAAAACAAAAGAAAAAGACGTGGAAATTTTGCTATGTGAGAAGAAAAAGATGTAAACAACAATCAGCAATACATGTACGTATAAACTTTATCAGTTTTTTTAATTTCCGTGAGTTGTAGAGCTTTTTCTGAAACCGAAAGTAGAGACTTTTAGGCCTAAATAATCAGATAATGTGTCATGTTTTGAAGTTTATTTTTGTTATTTCCTTTTTTTTCATTTTTATCCAGATATGAGTTAACATTAATGGGTTTAACTGCATACAAACTAGTTTTCTGTTTGGTAGTCAAAGGAAATGTCCCATCTGTCAATTTATGCTAACAACTTTCAAGAAGTAGTAAGAAAGGCAACTTATTTTCAGTTGCAAAGGTCTGTTTGTTTACTCATATTTGGCCCATGTACCACACTAGTCAATTACACAGTGCATGCTGAAGTTTTTGTTTTAATGATGGATGCATATATTTTTACAGATGAGTGGTTGATTTGTAAAAATTATGAATTATGCTTCAACAGTTTGTGTTTCTGTATATGATAGCATCCTGGTTAGTTAAAACTGAAAAATGCTGAATTCAAAAACATATTTTTAACATATTTTAACTGACTTTGACCCGTGAAGAGTTACTTTAATTGTTCAGTGACTTCCACATAATCCTGATAAAACACACACTTGTAGAGATTTTTGTTAAACAAAGTTTAAATACTACAAATTACATAGTTTGTGTAAAAGTTAATTTGAGTCATTTTAAAATGTAGGACAGCAGAAATACCCCTGTCCCCCTAAGATAAATAAATTAACATAAAAGTTTGCAGATTAATCTGTTAATAGTTAAAGGCAATGAGAAATCAAACATTATCTTACCACTTTCTCTTTACTTTTTAGATTAATTGGTACCAGGTATTCAGATATATAAGTGAAAAAACATCAAGTGTGTGTGGAATTAACCAAACAAATTGCAATGTTATGACCATAGAGATAAACCTTTTGATTATGTTGGATAACTGCCTTTTAACTGCTGTGGTGAGTACTTTTTAAAAAAATATTATCTTTACAAGAGCAATTTTTTCTCATTTTCATCAAGCTTCTGAAGTTTTGAATTTTTGATATACCTTGCTTGTAGATTTATTTCAGTAGTAAGGGACTGTTAGTTTTACCCTTCTTGAGTCTTTTCCTTAGAAAATTCCATGGGATGTATAAATGTATATTACTTTCTACTTGACTTGAATACATTCAGCTGGGGTTATAACTAGGAACTCAGTGTAGGTCATCTTTTAAAATTCTGATTTTTTATGTGAATGATTCAAACTATCAAAACAGTACTTTTAACCAAAAAAATCATGAGGAAAAATTGAGCAAAGGAATACAGAAAATAAGCTTTGAAAATAGGACTCTTGACTTGTGGACATACTGCATTTTTTTTCACAGAATTTTTATGTGCATAAATATGTAGTAGATATTACTTCAGCAATTTTCTTGTTTTGTTTTTTAATCAAACCCTTGATAAATAGTCAAAGTGTTACATTATTTATAAGAAAAGTGTTGCAGTGCCATAAAACAGAAGAACTTGGTACAGTTTTGATAACCCTATCTAGATATATGTAATTTAGTTTGTCTTTTGTTTACAGGAAGTAGTTTTTCAAGTGTCCAGATGACTGCTGTTCAGTTTGATCAAGAATTTGCATTTCATGCATTTCCTGTCCTTCCAGACAGGAATTCTGGCATACTATGAACTGGAAATCTAAGGGATAAATGAAAATTAGACTTAAAAGTGTGAAACCTTTCAAAAATAAAAGCTTATTTATATAGGTGACAATATAAGAACTTTTGACTGTCATTACTGTAAGTACTTTCTTGTACTTTTACAATGGGAATAAATAAAATGGAGATGAAAATGGCTTAGACAAGTTGATCTGAATACCTTTTACTGGAGCATCTGTAGTGAGGTCACTTCTTGATGAGCATTAAGGTCTGATAAGAGGATAAATAGAATACTTTATAAGTATTTAACTTGTACACAATAATGTGTAATCATGTTTAGTGCACAGATGACACAAGATAAAAATTCTTAGCAAGAGAAACTAAAGAATTAGCATTCTTCTTGCTATATGGTTACCTGTTATCCAGGACAATGAATACTGATTCTGTAAAACAGAATATAGTCTATAGACTTCAACTTTATATAGCTCCAAGATTTGAAATGTTTTTGGCAGCCTTCATGACAATTTGTTGTCAAAAACTTTTTTAGACTGCTTAGGCTATTTCTCACCTCTGCAGCCTTCATGACCAGGGCCGGATCCAGGATTTCAGGTTGGGTGGGGGGTGTGCAAAATGTTTGGACCAATTTGTGTCCGTTTTCTACCTCATTTCAATGGTTGTGGTTATGCTGGAGTTTATTGATTTGGCAATATTACATGGGCCTCTGATTATTCAATTCAGTGTTGAACAATAAAGTATACATTTCAAGACAAATTCAAAATAGACCTACAATAACACCTATGGTCTGGGAATTTTTTTTGGGTGTGCGGGGGCGCATTGTGTGCGCCCCCCCCCCCCCCCCCCCCCCCCCCCACCCCCTCCCCCTCTGAATCCGCTAGTGATGACAATTTGTTGTCAAAAGCTTTCTTAGACTGCTTAGGCTATTTCTCACCTCTGTTTGCAAAATATTATTTGTTGAAATATGTATGAATTGATGAATGTGTTTGCCTGGTCAGTTCATAAGGTATTAGACATGACAAACGCAAAAATCTTTATCTGGTAATTAAGCATGTTTTAGTACTTCCAAAAGACCTATCATCAATATGAAAGTTGTAAATATGCATGTGAATTCTGGGTAATTGTATATCTCATTCTTTTATTTTTCTTCAACAAGACATGTTTAAGCAATGCAGGTATAATATTTGAAAAAAAATCTTATATTTATTTTTGCTGTGCAAAACATAGTGGGTGGGGTAAATTGCTCCCCATTTTCAACATATCTGGCTTACTGAGATATATGATATTCATCTGAAGAGTTTTTTATACATAAATTTGTTGTTTATGTATCAATTGTACCTATTTTACATAATCTGATGCATCAAATATAATAAATTAATCCAAAGTTATACATACGATTTTTTGTCTGTTACAGCCTGATGGGTCATAGGAATTTTTATTTGATAGCTCTTAAAGATGAACGGTGACATATACTTTTTATTACATTTTTAGAATGACCATACAAATATCAACAAAATATCAGTTTATTATGAATTTGTTGTTATTATGCCACTACTATTTTTTCTGGTGAAATTTGTTGAAAAAAGTGATTTTTTCTTAATTCTGGACTTAATTGGATAGTAAATTGAAATTTGACATCAAGTGCCAATGTTTATTTTTTATTATTTTTAAAACTATTTTTTTGTTAATAGGGTCTATACTGATAATTTCTATTGAAATTTTATAAATTGAATACTCCCTGTTATTAAAATATTTGAATTTTTGTCAGTTAATGCAAAATTTCAGCCAGTTTCAGAGTCAAAAAGCCTAATTTAGACTGCCTAGCTGCTAGTTAAATTTGTGAAAAAGTTCATTCGGCAACCTATGATTTTTTTTGCAGAAATCAACTTCCAATAAGTTAATCTTTATAAAAATCACAATCAGAAAAAAATGGTGTTACTTTGAATTTCACCAGGGGATTATTAATTATCGATTAATTTTCAGTTCTCGGATATACTGTGTGCGACGGCATAATTGGCTATTCCTTCAGCTAAGGCCGTGCTTTCAGTGTACCATACTTTTGGCGCACGTGCTAGTGCCAGTCGTCGAACAGGATTGATTTAATAAAAATTCTAAGGTTACAAAAATGATGCAAAACAAATCACATTAAATTAACTTAAAGGTAAACCCCTGATAACTTAATTAAAAGCAGCAGTGGTTTTTGTTGTTGTTTTTTTTTTCTCCACAGACTGTCCATATGATCAATACAAATTGTCAAGAACTGTCTGTGCCCCATTTCTACCGACATTCCTGTTCTTTTTTATGGAAAGTGTCAAGCATCAATTTCTTTTTATATATACAATAAATTTGGAAATTTGTTCGTATGTGATATTTTGGTTGATCCTCCAGAAGGGTCGATTTTGATTGACACCAGCTGCTGTTAGTTAAACAATTTGCATCTTCACTTGAGTAGGGGTTGACTTTCGCTTTCAAATCTGCATCAATCCATTTTGTTTGCCAAGATCAACCGTGCATATACGACATTGAGTATACACGACTATTTCAAGCATATACGATTTGTTTATATACGAGTACTACGAGCATATATGACTTTGTTTAGATACGAGTATTACGAGCATATACGATTTGTTTATATACGAGTACTACGAGCATATACGACTTTGTTTATATACGAATACTACATGCATAGTACGTCTTTATGTACAAACGAGTACTAAATGTATAATGCGTTTTTGTGTATATATGAAAACGATATGCATAAACAACTTTGAGTACACACGATTACAAAATGCATAGACTTTGTGTATAAAAGAGTACAACATGTATATAGGACTTTAAGTATGTACGTCATACATATATATGACGTTATGCATCAGATTACCTATATATATACGATTTTGATAATCGCATTATGCAATCCCGGGCTAAACAGAACAACACATCCTTTTTTCAAAATAATTCATTTATCACAAAAAAGATGAAAAAAACGATTTTACATTTTAAATAATGAAGGGAAAACATATAAAAACGTAAAAATATTAAATACTGCCAAACATGGACACTCTTTACGCAGAAGCTTTTATCATTTTATGTACAAATTATTATATTATCGTTATACAAACGTCTTGACCAAAATAAAAGAAAGTAGTGGACGGAACATGACCTTTGTTATGTGTATTAACATTTATATTTATACATCTTTGTTCTAATATTACTGATTAAGTAATATGTCAACATTTCTATCATTTAAAATTTACTGACTTTAGAACTCAAGCAAAAAAACATAAACAGGAAAGAATTAAACAAAAAATAACACTGAATATTATATGCATGTACATGTAATATACAAGTGAGTAAATTTCTCATTTCAGCATATTTAACACAGAGTTGTAAACACATTTCAGCATATTTAACACAGAGTTGTAAACACATTTCAGCATATTTAACACAGAGTTGTAAACACAACTGGTGTTTCTGGTCAGCAGTTTAGCATTTGCATAAATATCTCATAGTGCAAAGGCTTAAAATACTGTTTTTTTTAGGTCTTTGCATAGCGGAATGTTTTGAAACAACCCAAATTTCACCAAAATGTTATCACTTGAAAACTGACATCAATATCAATACCTTTATCAAAATAACTGCATAAAATATATAATGAATATGAATTGAATAAAAAATAATCTTGAAACATACCAGCTACATACATGCTTTATCACAGACAATTTTATGTACATTTTCAGCAATGATTATAAATCACACGGCTGATGAATTCCATAATTATCACAGAAATACAGAAAGGTCCAATTATCTTGTTTCAGTAAAGGCATGGTGACCTCTACATACAAAATAATCCAAATATTTCTAAATATAAGTTAACGAATAAATGTATACAGTTGTCTCTTTCGACAGAAGTTCCAAGTGATACTTAAATATCTAAATACAGGTTGGTTTTTCTTAATTCACAGCAGTTTCAAGAAAATTTTCAATTTCATTTTCAGACTGGTTCCAACGATATACCATTTCAGATTCAAGCGTTTGCCGACTGGTTCCAGTTTACAAGTAAAATTATTCACTACTTCCAATGTTAAAGTACATATTTGCTCTCAAATACTCTAAGATTCACAAATATACTAAGTAAGTACCACTTTACATATCATCTAACAATAATGTCATACACTGAATTTTATGAGTGACTGTTATATTTTTGTCTCTTTGAAAACAGAATTATACATGTATGTCCAAAATATGACAACTGTTATTCACTGAGCTGACACAGCAGTGCAGCTCCCTTCGCAATCCAGTAATCCTGGGGGAAGGTGGACGGTAGATACACTGCTACAACATAGTTGGTAGAATGTCCTGAAAAAAGAAATGAAAATTTGTGAGAACTTGGTATAATAATACTTAATTGTATAGATCCAAAAAACACACACAGAAAGAAATAACCATGGAATCCATCCTCAGTTTTTTCAATACTTCTGTTATTGAACCAAAACATGCAATAAATTGGAAAATAGAACTAAACAAAAAAAAATAATTCTGGCACCAATTCTAAGAAAAGTGTTTACTATGTAATATTTGTAATATTTGTCAAAGGGTGCGCAAAATTCTCAAAAAAGTCAAATGTTTTTAGTCTACATATAAAAGTTTCACATGACTGAACAGAAGTACTAGCTTATTCTTGTTATTCCAGGCTGCTCAAATCAAAAATGTACAAATAGAAAGCAATAATATACAGTCTAGATTTTAAACATTTATAACCCAAATTTCTTTTGTTTTAATGTAAATGGGATACAGCTACAATTTCTCTTACAGGTCTGTCCTAACTTAATTACAAAGATTTCAATGACAATCAATCTATGAACTTATGACTGAAATACAATACACTGCCTAATACAAGGAAATATTACCTGTAGTAGAAAGGGTACCAGCTCGGGCTGAAGTCTTATACAATGGTGCCATATAGTCTGCAGGGTCGGGTACAAGGTCCATGCCGGGTTCCATATGTAACATTGGTAACTCAGCACTCATCTCTCCTGGTAAGGCATCTATCATCTTCATGGTTTCCATGTTCCAGGCACTGGCATCCATAAATAGACCGTGGACCAACACACCGTCCTCAGGAACATTCAGCTGCAACAGAAAGATTTAGAGTACAAACCAGAATAATGTAAAGTCCTTCCAAAACAAAGCATTCTCAAATTTTTAGTTTCATGATCAATTTTTATATTGTCTTTGCTGCAAAAGACAAGGAAGGAAATATGCAACAGGATATGCAACAATTTAGTAAAGATGATGCTATAAAATAAGATAAATTATAGAAAATACTTCAATAAACAGGATATGCAACAAGACAACAGTAAGGATATGCAACAGGATATATAATTTATCTCAGGTACGAAAGAAATCTGCAAGAAGACGGATTGCAAAAGCAAGGCAGAAAAAGAAAATCACAAACATATTTTATTTTCTTTTGTACAAACAATATGTGGATAACCTATCACATCGAAAAAGTTATAAACAGGCTGTAACCATCTATAAGCTTTCCTTCTCTCTTAGCTATGCTAGGCCATTAGAATTATTTCTACTAAAGTATTTATAAACCTACCCTATCTTTGGTCTTGTTTTGGTGCCACTACGCAAACATTACATCCAGCAGTAAGTATGAAATCGATAAATATGATTGTCCTTGTTTGTCCCTTATTTTAGGCTGATTCTAAAGTATTGGATATACTATGTAGTGAGATAAGCTGCAGTAAGAAAGAATTAACAAGATGTTTTACGTACCTCCTTATCCATCTCCATTTCTTCTCCAAACTTGAGGTCAGACATTTGTCTATAGACCTCTTTCTGGTCTCTGATCACTGGATACACATTGTACTTGAAGCTCAGGTGATCTATAGGCAGATTGTACTTTCTAGCATAATTCTGTAAGGTGCCTGTCAAAAATCCTGTGGAAATAAAAAGATATTATTTATTTACAGTAGACACACATCCATGTTTCAGTAGACAGTGAAATTTATACCACACAATGTCAGAGGATCCGATTTAGAATTTATCTGCCAGTTACTAACTTTTTGCTTGGTAAAACGCTTAACTATTTTGTGTGAAACAATACCTTCTCGTACTTGAAATCTTGCGAACATATTCCTGTAATGAATAAAACCTGATTATCCTGAGATTCAAACTGGGCTGTCTGCTTGCATATACAATGTGAACTTTTGTATATACACATCATATGATGCTTTTTTACCTTTTCTTTGAAAGAATAAATTCTTTTAAATATTTCCTCAGTTTTTCTGCTTAAATGCACATCAGAAAAGTGTCACATATCAAGAAAGGTTAACAATAACCTACAAGGATATTACTTTTCAGTTTAAATGGAAGACTGGAACATAAAGACTTCAGGAAATGTGATAAAATACATGGGTTTGTTCCAGTAAAAGATTCTTAAACTCACCTTGTGGGAAAAAGAACCCAGACAGCCAGAAAGATTTGGGCTGTCCATGTTGGATCCAGTTATCAATAAATGCACAGCGGAATACAAGATCCTGTACCCAGCTACCGAGGGGCTTCAGTGACGGGTAGGCTGCATTAGCCCACATGACTGGTACATGACTATTTATAAAACTGTTATACACTGCGTCCAACTGTTCACTCATAACAACATAACCCTTGATAGCTTTCTGTAGGTTTTCAAGGGAACCCTGAAAGAGAAAGGATCAAAGGATGAATTATTGCGCCAATTTATGTGCCTTTTCTTTCCAGAATTTACTTCAAAGAAAATATAGTATGTAAGAAACATTTATCTCTTTACAGAGTAAGGAATTTTCAATGAGGCTTCTCATGTACAATAAATATTGCAATCAAAGCTATGACTTTGATCAATCTTTTGAGGACTGTGATAATGTGATCAAGGGGTAGAATGCAAGATTCCCATTCTGGATATTGTCAGTTTGATTCATAATAGGTCATGGGAGTCTCCAGTGACTTACCACTTTACACTTATAGTGTTTTTTTCTTTTCAAATTAATACTAATTTTGTTTTAATTGAGGTTTAATGCCAGCTTCAACATATTTAAGAAATATCCAAATGGTCTGTCCATTGAACAAGTGTTTTTAGGTATCCAACAAGTGTACTACCCTATCTATCTGAAAGCAACTGAATGCCTCTTCACTTGAGTCAGAGGTGGTCAGAGATCAATTATCACAGAGAAATTTAGCCAGCCTTGGTGCGGTATGAATCAAGTATCCCTGGATTGACAATCCAATGCTCTACCAACTGAGCTAGCCAATTAATGTAAAATAGCTGAGCTCTAACTAACATCTTGTGCTAGGGTATGATATGGTATGAAAAGTACCTTGATAACTCTGAGAAGTTTATTAAATCTCTCGACTTCCTGGGTAAGTACAGTCGTGAGTGAATTAAGCCGTCCTTTCTCATCTGGCTCAAACATCTCCTGATTGGCTAACTCTATATCTAGCTTGTCCATAAGTTTACCCAGAATGCTTTCTGCCAGTTCATAAACTATCTCGTCATTAGATTTTCCAGTTCCACCACTCGACAGTCGGGGCTGTACATCAACAATAGTGTTCACCAGGTTCTGAGTTTCTTGTGTCTGAAAAGTAGTACAGAATATGATACAAATGTGAATACCTATGAAAAAAAAGCAGTCACATGTATTTCTTGGTAAAACTAATTAACTAAAAAAGTCAGTTATAGAGATCACACTGCCTGCTTACAAATGCCAAAAAATGTATCTGTAGTACATTATAATATTGTATCTTTATCTGTTTGACTGTATTTCGACTATACAAGAATTACTGGAGATAAATCAAAAATAAAAGTTTTCAATTAGAAAACAGATGTCTAAGGTAATAAAATTGTTTTTCTTAAAAGAAGAATATCATTGATTCTTGTAAATGAAAGTCATTTGTCCTTTGGAACAAATGTCTTTGTGCAGAGTTGTAGCCCTTGTATATTTTACTCTTCCCCCTTATCAGCAGACATTTTTCTTCTGATTTGTTTATTAGCAACAAATTTATTACTAGAAACAAAAAGAAGTGGAAACAACATTTTTGTGTTCTCAATCTTCTTTGAAGACAAAAAAAACCCAAAAAAACAACAGCAATTCCAGATTTTCAAAAACTGATGTCAATTCCTTAAGAGTTAAAATAAAACTGGTTAATGGAGTAAAAAAATTTTAACAAACCTGGAATGCAATGTTGGCATTTTCGTGCATGCCAAATATTTCTGGTTCATCTATCAAGGGTAGGCCTTCAATATATGACCGCATGTCTTCTAGTTTAGGACTGCCTGGGGCATAGTAAATTCCTGTGGAAAAGAATACAAGATTTCAATACACTGCATTAACAGTAAGATGAATAGATGGAAATACTTATTCAGTTTGTGAATAAGTATTTACAATGCTAAACATTTAACTTACATGCCTCTTAATTGTTAGTGGCTAGCAAAGGCTACTTTGGCATTAAAATATAGTTTTGATTTTTTTACTAAAAAATCAAAAGCATATATTTGCTTTTAAGAAAAACCTGGCTACAGAAGATGAGAGTTTAAGGTCACTCAAGGTCAAGTAACTGTTCAGACACTTACCAGAGGGAGAGAATTTGTAGTCTGGTGCTAGTGTTTCTGGGCTGAAGAATGTTTTCAGAATGGTTCTCAAACATCTCTGGTCCTGATAATCTGTGACACGGCCACCATAGGTGATCTGGGAAAGTTAATCATAGATGAAGAACCAAGCAATTTTGTAAATGATGTTTTAATCTTTTTGGTACTGACCAGATGTATTAGAAACATTCACCCACAGGGCTATAACTTGATTAATCTAATAAACAATCAATGAGAAATAAGTAAGTCTAAAATGAATAAAGGGTACCTCTCCTGTAATGTAGACAAGGGCATCCCAGGGTATGACACCCTCCTGACAGAAGATCTGTAGGTTCAGCAATGCACACTCACGGTCACTGTCATTAAACTCATACTGTAAATGATCAAATATAATGATGTGTTAACAATTAATGGATCAAACGTGGGTTTCAGACGATGGTTTGAACATATGCTGAATTCATCTGCAGAAATACTGACTTTAATTTTAGGTGTTACAACTTCCACACAAGTTGGGGGCAGGGGTTAATGGACAGAACAGCTAACTCCTGGTCAGGTCACTGATCTGAATCTGGCCAAAGGTGGTAATTAATCCACAGTGACTTTACACAATGCACTTAAGATGCAGGTGTTTGTCTGAACCCATAGAGCAGTGTTCAAACAGGAAAATTTAACGTGTGAGACCTTGTTTCCCTAAAAACAAAAAAAAACCAATTTATGTTTAAAGGTACTTATTCACATTTTTTGGGTGCAACTTAGACTTTCATAAGAAACTGTTTTGAGTTTTTGTGTCATCATCCTCATCAACTTAAAAGCAGTGACATGTCTGAGGAATCAATGATACAGAGTTAATGAGCCAAAATACACAAAAATTAGCAAAAAGCTTTAGTAACACTCTTCAAAACAGCATACTTTTACAGCTTACTTTTGGCATGAAATAAAAATTTCCTGCCAACTATACCTTGATTTTTTTTCTATGACACTAAGTCTCCAAATCTCAGTTTTGGTCAGGGTCCTAGAAATTTTATGTTGGTCAACAATGTGTGAATAAGCAGCTTTAACTTAACTTACATAAAAGGTTATGAGCTTCCTCAAGGAATTTGTAATCTGTAGGCAACTCACAAAAGTCTAAGATATTTACCTTGATATTCCAGCCGAGTGGACCAAACTTCTTTCTTTCTTGTATTATGGCGTGGAAGAAACAGACACCAAATATGATCCTTCTCCAGTCAGCCCCGAGTACATGGTCCTCAAAGAAGTTTGGAGTGATCTCGGCAAACGCTCTTCTTGTGTTAGCCTAAAATGATATTGATAGTAGCAATCATAATAACAATACAAACATATCTTTATGGAGTGGCTTATATATATGTTAGATCAGCTAATAGTTGTACAATAACTGTACATAAATTATGACATAAAGAAATTATAGTAATGTTTGTCTTTGTATCATTATTTGCCTGACTCAAGACACCTTAAATGCTTATTACTTTTATTAAAATAATTATTAATTTGAAATCAGGGAAGCCGGTCTTAGGCCTTAAATCTTAAGTGTTCAAAGCCTTCAGCAACTCACTTTTTAATAATAATCATCGGCTTTTGACTTACCCCGTAACTCTCAGTATACCGCTTTACTCAATGTTCAAAGGAGTTACTATAACTCTTACCTTGAGACCTTTTGGTGGTTCATTTGTGACCTTGACACTGTTCTGAAGGACACTGACGGGGAATTTTGTGGTTGGCATG
This sequence comes from Cyclina sinensis, assembly GCA_012932295.1. Classification (NCBI taxonomy): domain Eukaryota; kingdom Metazoa; phylum Mollusca; class Bivalvia; order Venerida; family Veneridae; genus Cyclina; species Cyclina sinensis. The sequence goes on from JAAONU010000010.1 coordinate 28,055,740, forward strand.
GAGCTGAGAAACAACCTGTACTCATCATGAATCTGGTCTGGCTTTTCAGAAATGTCCTTAATAAGGTTCTCCATTGACAACATCCATGAAGCAGCCAAGTGACAATTCTGTAGATCAGTTACAACAACAAACACATTCAAAACATGATCAAATAAAATTATTATTCCAATAGAACAAAATTATGCTGTGCTTTGAAAACATCTCTTATTTCCCTCTGTACTTTTTGAAATAATTTTGTAAATCATGATACACACACATACAAAAAAAAAAAAACATTTCTAGAAAATAATGATCAAGCTGGCTCCTGATTCAAAGAAACAACCTTTCAGTTGTAATGATACAGATATGTTCATCATTTTTTTTCCTTATTTTTCATTCATTCTTTTTTTCATTTCTTACCTATTTAAGACTATTATCTACAAAATTTAATGGTTTGTGAAATATTATCTCACTGACCTGTAGGAATACCCAATCACCACTGACTATAGCACTTTTTATCATCTTCTCTGCCACTGGACCTTGACCCTGACCCAGTGAGATAGACTGGACCCTGAAATACGAGAAAAAAGAGTAAAACATGAGAATGTTTTCATATGATTATTCAAACAAAACAATATGCTATGACCTCACAATAATAACTGGTTGTATGAAAAAAAAAATACAAGTGAATTCTTTATGTCAGGCCTAAGTGAATAATAAATGGCCTTTTAATACTGCCTATATTTATGTTATATTCACTCAATATTGAATTGTTTCTATCCACCAAAAGTGTGGGAAAAGGGAGATAAATTTAAGACCTTATAAAATTTCATGTATCTGAAAAATGGAATAAGACATCACATTAAGGAATTGGAATAAGTTATCTAAAATATTACTTTACTTACTTGTCAGTGTAACCTCTTTCCCTTGCAAACCTCAGGAAGGCTCCCATAGGATCTGATCCAGTACTCAGTACAAACACCAGTGGGGAAACTTTTGTCATGTCATTATACAGTGTCTGTAGCGCTACATTAGGGCTTTCCACAAAATGATCACCCAGGTTCTCTCTTACAAAGTCTGTAGCCCCAAACACAGTCTTCTCTTCCTTGAAGACCTTGATAAACATTAATTTCTGGAAACTTGACAATCTCTTGTCCCAATGACCCTTAACAGTGCCATCATCTATTATCTCTGTGTCCTCCCCTTCTTGAGGGGCATCGGGCTCAGGCCCATAACTGTTATCTGACTCCGGGTTTCCATGAATCTAAATAGAACAGTAATAATTTAGAGCAGTCAAAATGAGCAGTTAAATCAATGATGTTTAAGTTACTTAGAACACAAATGAAGTTTAAAGTTATAAATGTTTAAATGAAAACAATGGCTAAAGAGCGATGAAAAGATGAAATAAATAAAACAACTCTAAAGACAATTATACAAACCATATTATCTCCCAGTTTAATCCAGCAAGGTGTTTTTGTAAGATCGTTGTATATTCCTCGGAAAGCTGGGATAGCATCGCTGAGGTCACAGGCTTGATTCCAGACCTGACGGCTGATCCAGGGTACACTTGGCTTTGGAGGACGCTGCTTGTCCAAACCTTAATTCAAAATAAAGAAGATTCGAAAGGGTGTTCATGATTTCAGTTAACAGTTGTACATGTAAGTACAAAAAAGATTTGCGCATAATACTGACATCCATTTAAAAAAAGATTTGGTTTAATCCGAGTTAAAGGCTCTCTAACATTCAAAGTTACATCAGGTGGGCAGGTTCCTTGGAAGGGCCTGCCCTGTACCAGACTCACATTCTCCGTATTTTATTTAGAAACTGACAACTTTCTCACATCATAAACATCAGTTTAATATCTATGCCCATTTCTCTTGTAATTTTCTATCATCTTAACAGTAATAATTTACAAATAAATGTAAAAAAAATATAAGGAAAGCTCTGAAAAACAGCAAGACAACATAACACAAATTGAGTAGAAGTTTGCTGAACTAGAAATCAGAAATTTACAAGTTTTATGTTAACAATGGAATTAAAGGAACTAAAACTAATCTGAACATGTAACAACAAGATATAAACCTTCAGCTGAAGCTAAAATAACAAGCATACAACATGATGTTTATAAGCCATCATATCTTGTCAACAAATCTACTTTATCTTAACTATTGTAGTTTAAAACAGCAAGATGATTTTAACATCATCATTCAAAAAGTCAGTGAAACAATTTTTTTTCTATAGTTAAACAACAAGAATATTCAAGGATTATAATATTTTATTTGTTGTTGTTGTTTTTGAAGGGCTAAATGTGCCTGTGAAATAAACAGGTACCCGATTATCTCAGAAAAATGTTCTAACTCACAAAAAGAGGAACATTTTAACTCACAAAAAGAGGAACATTTTAACTCACCAGCAGCTCCACGGAGGAAGAAGTTCCATTCTGGTACAGAGATCTGCTCAGCATTCCGCATAATCTCAACACACAACATGAACGAGAACACTAGTTTGTCCTTCTCAAATAATCCTCTGTAATATACAGGAAAAACATGATTAAATATTGTCTCCCATTGAAAAGAAAATGAATATATAAAATATCAAAATTATCTAAAAATAAACTGTAACACTCCTATGTACAATTGTTGCTGGATCCTAAGGGTGGTTGCCTGACATGTTATCATATCCTTGACCTAACTATAAAAAATGAATGACCAAAAAAAAAAAAAAAAAATCAGTGTCAAGTTTCAAACTCCCTTCAACTGAAGTGCTTCAAGCTAAACCAATATAAAATTTGATAAAATACTTTGAAACTATTTTGAAATATACTTTACTGAAAAAAATGCTAAAAAAATCTCCTGTTCTTTAATGGCTTTTGTAGAAACTTTGTAAGAGCCTGCATGGCTGCATGGCTGAAAAATGTTTTGAATAATCGGATCAAAATTTATTAAGGAAAACACTTGTAAAATGAATTTACTACAGCTGTATGATTTCCATACCTTGCCACATTTTGGTATATAGACAAGGTGGTTTCTCGCAGACATATTTCCAGTCTTGTCTCCAAGATGTCTGACTTCTCACTGTTTTCTATGGTCAGGTTAAATAGCTGAAAACGTAAACAAAATACTTTGTAAAAGAACTTTGTCATTTTTTTCTACTTATTCAGAGACAAGAACAAAATTAAACATGTAGTTGTTTTTTTTTTTCTGAATTACACTGTACGACTGGCTGCCTGTTCCTCAAAGGAAGACTGGATCTACCCAAACATCTAGGGTCACTGATGATAAGTATATAACTATTATTTTTATCATCAGTTTTATCATTTATCATTATTATTATCATTGGTGTTGACCTGCAAAAGACTGTCACGAATAAGTTATTTCATGTTTTCGTTAGCCATGCAAAACACAGATAGCATTTGTACTTTGGACAAATGCATTTTTTTTCAACTATACCAATGTCAGTCATTGAAAGGGGTATTTATGTCACAATACAGAAATTAGATCCCCTTTTACCACTAATTTTCTGAGACAGGATTTATTATGATGTGAACCTTGATAGCCTTCAGAAAACTGCTGGCAGTACAACTTACAGATTTGAAGTATTTCAAAGAGAACTGGTACATTGGATCCACTCCACCCATGTCTGCAACAACAAAGTACATGACTGAGCCACGTGTGGCCACGACACGATACTTCTCACGTGCTGCACTGATTTTCTCTTCTGTAGTCTCTGCCTCAGCTAATCTCTGTTTGATCACTCCTGAGGTTACCTAGCAACAAAATACATCAAATTTGTAAAGCAAATCATTATATGTTATTCTTTCACCACCTTACTGTCAAAACAAGGTTTTTGGTATCAGTGACAGATGTCACAATTTTTGTCATCCATTGTATCACAAATTTCCCTATATCTCTGTAATAGCAAAAAATGTGAATAAGCCCAGAGAATGTACTGTAGTATGCTATATTCTCCAACTATTAATTCAATCTAATCCACTTGAAAAGAGTTTGTCAAAAAAGCATCTTATTTACAGCAGGCATTTATTTGACTGTTGAAGAAAATTCTCACTGAAAACTTGTGTCTTTCTATACAGACCACAGTGACAGTTATAGAAAATTATTTGCTCAAAACAAGTTTGCAGTAAAATCTTGAAAGTTTCACTACCGTTTCATACCACAATTCAAATCATAAATCAAATTTTGTAACTTTTCAAATAATAAATCAAATTTTGTAACGTTTAGTTAAGCATCTGGTAAAAAAAGGTGAACAAATATGCCAGTTTGTGTATTTTAAACTTACCTTTGAATCATTCAGTGTGTTAATAAGCTCCTCATTGTCTAAGATGTTTCCCTCTGATTCAAAGAGAAGCTTGAGAATCCTGTCTTCTATAGCCTTTAGCTGGTTCTTGTCTGTGTTTATCTTAGTGATGAGCTGGTTCCTTTGCTCTTCAAGCTCTGGCCTTTCCAAGCTAACAACCTCACTGTAAGCATTAACAAAACTTATACAACAGTGTTTGTTGTATCAGATAGTATATTATATAACCATTTTCAGATATTTTTTCCTGACTTAATCATGTTAATTCAGTAGATAAAAAGTAAGACAACTGTTTGTGGGTGCCAGCGCTTGGCTGTCTTGGCTATAGCAGATATTTGGGAATGTCAAAGATTTTGCACACAGACAACAATAATGATGTAGATGCAGATGACAAAGAAGCTATGACAATACCTTGACAACTTCTTCCAAAATAGTCCAGTTAAAAAAGTAGCAATTAATATTTTTTCGTATTTTTTACAGAAAACCTGTCACATTACTTCAATCTAATTGATATTTCAGAGCATTCAGGTATTCAGACTTGTATCTAGCAGTAGTATCTATCAGTATATAAGAGAAATAAATCTGTCATCATTAGGGGAAATAACTGTTATTGTGTAAGGGAAGTAACTGAGTAAAACAGAAGTCACACATTCACAAGGCTATTTATCTCACAATAAGATGCTACATCAGATGCTGATCTGGGCTAATGCTAGATACAAGAAACAGCTTTGTTTTTACCTAGCTTGAACACAATACTTAACAGATTCTATAAAATACTATTCAGAAGGTAATTTTACCAACAATGTTACAACTATTACTACAAACAAACTTTATTCTAGTTACCTAAGAAGCTGATCTTCAAGACCAGATTTGGTCACAGTGAAGTTGATGATCGTTACTTTGATACAGACTTCAGGTAGATAATGGGGGTTTGACATCTTCGTGGTCATGTAGAACTTAAAGTTCTTATCATAATCTATGTCACTGTCACCTAGACGGATCAGCAATCTACCACCCTGGAATACAGTTAGAAATGTTCATTACAAAGTGTCTTGCAAAAGAATGGTTTCATTTCAAGCAGTTTAAAATTTTCCCGAAAGTGTGCATTATTCATGTCCTTATGATATTTTTTGCTACTTCTTTCAAACAAACCAAGGTTTATGTCAACTAAAAGACCTGATTGGCATTTTCTTTTAAGTAAAGTAAGAATAAGAAGTACTTATTTTGTATTAAGTACAGTTTCAGAACTTTTATTACATGAAATGGTTATAATAATTTTGTGACTTTTTCTGCATGACTTATAAAGAGCATGTCATCTTTCAAATGGAGCATATCAAATTACCTAGTAATAACAGAATCACTAAACATAGAGAAAAAGAGAGTCTTCTTCAGCAATGCGGATAGTCTATGCTTTATAACAATAAAAGGTATAATTTCTGAGCAACTCAACTTACCTGCATGAAAGTCTGTTTCAGTAAAACTGGTTCCAAGGCAGGATCGAGGAATTCTCCTAAATCCTCACAGAGCACCGGCATTCCAATACGAATACAGTTCTCCAGAGTCCGGAGGAAGTTTCCGTCTGTTAACTTGATAATCTTCAAACCATTCTTCTTCTCCATGTTTCTGATCCAGCGGTTAGCCTGAAAATAATTTTATAAAAAAGGTAGATACAGTAAAGTCTCGCTATACGACCATTGAATTATATAGCAAAAATGTCGGGACCGGAAAAAAGCGGTCGTAATGTAGATTTGCCTGCAAAAAAGGGTCGGTCGCAAAGCGAGACTTTACTGTATATTTCAGCATCAACATATGTTCTACTGCATAAGGCTTTTATTGAAAACCGAGTCAAGGGTCCAGCTAGTGTTTGGTGCATTCTTTACTATAACAGGTAAGATCTGAAATAGAGATCTAGGCTAAACCCTATTTCTCACACCTAAGTCAAGCACCTTAAAGAAGACAATAACTGCCACAAATTAAACAACTATTTAAAGGAACCAAACTCTGTTACATTTTACTGCATGCTTTTACATTTCCATGTCAGATTTAATTTTCTTCAGGTGTATACTGACCAAATCCTAGAAATATATAACAAGACAAGCTATCATTTGCTAAACCTGTTCCTGTGGATCAATCATAAGAGGCCATCTTCTTCCTCTTGTTACCAGGATAGCGTTCTCAGTGGAGACCTGATCTTTCGGCAGACCATCCGTGTTCCACTGTCTGATCTCGTAATTATCTGCTAACACACTAGTTATTGTCATTCCATGGGTAACTGGGATGTCAAGTTCTTTGCATCTTTGTACCCAGTTTTCAACAAGTTCTTGTCGGTAAACACTTGTAAATGCTCCATAATATGCCACACAAGCTGCAGCCACAAACACGTCACCCGTTACGTTACCAATCTCAACATTGAATTTCTAAAACAGAAAAGAAAATAACTGAAATCAAGGCTCATATAGCACACTCGTTTCTGTACTGACATCAAAAGTTTCTCATACTTCAGTTAAATCATCATAAATTCTAACATGAACTGACTTTTGTCTAAAATCTTGTTTCTGCCTTTCAGGCTTAAAATTCAATCTGTTCATTCAGTCCTAACATGATTTAAAAACAATCAAAAACTTTATCATGCATCATTTGAAGTACATACTTATTTAACAATGAAAAAAAAAAACAGCATTAACACCTAACAAAACAACATAAAGTCAATCCCTAAAAGATCTACAGCAAAGGATTTTCTTCACAAAGACAGAAAAAGCTATATCTTAGGTGAAACAAAGTTGTGAAGATGGCAATCTGGGTTATTATTTAACTCATATAGACATACTTCTACTGTCTCACTCCAGCGAACTTGTTCATCTCCGAGAGCTGTTGTCAACTTTGCTGCTCTCTTTAATCGTGCTGCTGTTGTTGCAATATTTCTCTCAAGTTTCTGTTTTTCGGCCATACTGTCATCATATGTTTTCTGCAGCTCGGCAATCTTTGCCTCAACCTCCGCTAGCTTGGCCTGTTTTTCTCTCAGCATTGACATTACAGCGTCCAGTTCTGCTTGTGCAGTGGAAAGTCTGAAATATCATGGACACATGTATAATAAGTTCTTTAAATCTCAAAAGTGAAATTTGTACATGAATATTGCAGAATGACCAATCAAAGCTGTAGCTGAACTTTGACCTTCATGATCTAAACAAGCATTCCTCCCCTCCAAACTAAATATAAACCATAAAACAAACATTTCTCATGTCTAAACTACAAATAAACCACGAAGCATATAACCCTAGCACCATTTCTTCGAAAAATGCATTTTAATCCTTAGCCTGCTAAATATCTTCAATGGACATGTCCATCTTCTATGGTGCAAACCATGATCAGATTGCATGGATGTGCAGGCTGATCTTGGTCTGCACTGGTCGCAAAGGCAAACACAATTTCCACCAGCAGGGTAAGGGTTAAAAAGTTTTTAACATAGAAACTAAAGTCTGTGATGGTTCAGCAAATATATAATTGTTTTAGTTTTAACTATCTCTTATCTTGTTTAAGTTATGAAAAAGAACTCAACTAATACTCACTTCTGACGTTTTGGTTCTACAGTTCTGTACACATGGGCATATGTGTCCATAGCTCTAACCCACATACACATAGATCTGCAAGCCTAAAAGACATATAAGTTACAGGTTATTACTAGTAGTCTCCCTTAGTCTTCATGAGTTAGCTCCCTTGTTACAGTTGAAATGGAGGCTTAAAGAAGCAATGTATAATTTTCCTGTACTGAAACCACTATAAAAAAATCTTACCTCAAGTACAGTACACATAACCTAAAATCTGTATGATAACCTTCTAAAATCACTATTGCTTCTTGTCCCATGTTAAACTTACAAGAATTCCTTAAACCTGTCACCACTATGCATACCTTGGAAACCTTGGCCACCTCTTCTGGTACAAATTTGGGATTGTCAATGTATTTCTTTAGTTTCTTCAGTATAGCATCACCAATGTTGTCTTTATCATATTCAAATAATTTCTTCAGGAAATTAGCATCACCCAACATGCTTTTAGCAGAAGCCCAGTCTGTCCTGTAAATGAAACAAGAAAAATTCTTTTACATTTTGTTATGATCAAGTGCACACAAGTCTATAATTTTACAAATACAACCTCTGACCTCTGCTTCAGGGAATCTGTTCTTTGGCTCAGTGGTAAGAGCACTGGTTTTCAATGTGGGAGGACCTAAGTTCAAATCCAGCAATGGTTGGTCTTTTCCAAGATGCATTTCATCTCTCTGTTACAGTCTTTCAAGTTTGTAAGAATGCATTTGTATTTATTTACTACAAATAAATCTCATTTCCATCTTGTTTAACCCACATCTCAGTATTAAAACTGCATTTACACCCTTATAAAGAACTGTTTTTCTAAAAGCAGATTTTCTGTATGTTTAGCCTCATACTGCTACCAGTCAGTTGTCAACCTACACAAGATGGGCTTTGTCTGTGTCATGACCTCTTTATATGCAGTAATTTATTTTTTAAGCTCACTTCAGTGGAGTAACATTTAAGCTTGGAGGCAAACCTGAATACACATGTACATTATTAAATATCAGTTAAACATTTCTCCCTGACATCATACAAGAGCACACTGCATTTCTTTTCCAAAAAAAGAAGAGTTTTTACATCTCATGATTTAAGGACACTCTATGTCAATGTATTTGTTCTTGAGAGGTTGGACTGTATTTTAAAATGCTCACAGGGATTATTTCACTACATTTCAAGTCATGATCCAAAATCCGACTTAGTACTTACTTCTGCCCTAAGAGTATACAGACAGATTCCATTACAGTCTGTACCATTTCTGGAGGTTTACTGAACACCTTGATTTCAGCAATGTCACTCTTGTCCAGGGCATCCAGTGCCTTAATAGCTGCTTCCAGAACTGGTAGGGCTTCATCCAAGTCTCGCTGAGCATCGTCTGCAATTGCCTGAGTTTCTTCCGCCTTCACCTTGGCAACGGCTTCGTCTTCCATGACAACTTTACGTACCTGTATTGATTAAATACTATAAATTAAGTTACTATTAAAACGCATTACTCTTTACCTAAAAGCTTAAAAGAAATCTTTTTGTCATCTCTGATCTTGAAACTGGCTTCACAGAAAATACTCATTAAGTAAATGAAAATTAGATTCAAACAGAAATTTCACTCTAGAGAAATCTTTTCTTCTTGTCATAGAAATAAAGTTTTCACAACTTTTCTTATGAAAGTAAAAATGCATCTTCTGACATTGTTCTAGCTTTAGAGATTGATCTGAAAAACCTGAATTTGCTATCAATGAAACAGATTTTCTTAGCAAAAGATATAGAGGATATTTGTTTGTTTTGGTGGAAGATGAGAATTTATTTCATCGAGTGAACACCATAATTATGTGATATTTTCACGAGTGGCGCAGCCACTAGTGAAAATATCAACATATGGTGTTCACGAGATGAAATAAATTCCCATCTTCCACTAAAAAACAAACAAATTTTCTTTTTATTTTATGCCAACATGTCAAAAATGGGTTTTTTTATGATATTTTTAATCAGGGTCTTCAATAAATTCCCCATGGTTAGTCCCAAATCAGTTAATGCGTACTTTGGTTACTCCGCACAAAAAAAGTGCAGACAATCTCCAATACATATGATAACTTTACTTCTGCTGAAATAAACTGAATACACTTTCATCAAATAACATTTATTTTTGTCTACACAGTTTATCAATATTTATTGAATTTTTGCCATACATACTTTAATTATAAAAGCCGATTAATACCGAGTAATATTCAATCAATTGAATTGAAAGTTGGCCATATTGGATATTGTCCATGTGAGTTATGTAAACAAATCAGACATTTTAAATAATTTATGGCGAATTTCATCATTGTTCACAACTAGTTAGGCTCAGGAATTCAAAATTATAATTGGATTTAACAAGGTAAATAAATTTCACTCGCTGTCACAGTCTGAAATACAGCGGATTCTCTTGTGGTGGGGAAATTCCTGAAGTTTCATCAAGCAGTAGTTCCGGCACAAACAGTGTATTATCAAAATGGTAATTAACTGATTCAAAACAGTGTATTATCACTTTTATCTCACTGATATTTCCCTTAATTTCATTGGTAGGCATAAAATAAATTATCATTTCACAGAGGGTCTCATATACTTCAACAAAACTAAACAGCTGAATATATAATGCAATAAGTTATCAACATACACATAACATAAAAAAATCAATATGTCAATAAATAAATAAATGCAATTTATTATGTACATAATAAAATCCAGCACCTGAATATGTGATGCAATAAATCATCTAAATTCATTTAATTTAAGCATACAATAAACCACTTTAATACCAAATGCAATTATGAACATGTATATAACTAAGGTAATATACCGCATCAGCCTTTTCCTGGTCCACCACAAGGCGTTCCATGAGGTTATTTGTATCTTCTGACTTTTTCTTCAGTTCTGGTTCAAGGGCAACTAACTCTTTCTTCATTTTGTCCACCAACTCATTCGTCTCTAACAGTTTGATTAAACCATTGTGGACACGATCTTTTGACATTTTCAGTTGTCTGAAAAAGAGGAAGTAAAAAGACATGTATAGAAGCATAAAATCAGAAACATTCTCTTCTTTTTGCTTAAACATACAAATTGAATGAAAATAGTTAAAAACATGAGTTTGAGAATAAACTGATATAACTGGTATACTGTTCTCATACATCCTAGGTTCTACAAATTGTTACAATAGGATCCTTTGAAATTCTAGGCTTTGTCAACTGTAACAATAAAATTTTTATAAACATCAGGCTTTACAAATTGTGACAATCCGATCAATCATACATTCCGGGCTATATGAACTAATACAATACAATCCTCAAGTATTTTAAGTTATATGATCAGAAATTCCAAGCTTTGTAAATTGTTACAATACCATTCTCATATATTTCAGGCTTTATAAATTGCTATATTACAATCATTATGGATTCCAGTGTATATTAATTGTCACAATACAATGCTCAAGCATTCCAAGCTATACACGATACAATACAATCCTCAGAAATTCTAAGCTATGTAAATTGTTACCAAACAATCTTCATGTATTCTATACTATACAAATTGTTACAATACAATCCTCAAGCATTCCAAGCTATATTGAGACTTTAAAGGTTTCTTACTTTGTCTTTTCCGTCAACATAGACAGGTAAAGATTAATTAACTCCAGGTAACTGGTGGGTGTTGTATAGTATTTTCTCTTCAACTCATTAAAGAACCGATCAGCCATTTCTGTCACACTAACATGTATCTCCACACACATCTCTGCTATACTTTGCTGAAATAATTAAGATAATAAGAATTGCCCTTTAATTTTCAGTTGATATCATATAGTCCCATTTTCTGACTTCCTTATATACAGATAACAATGTCTGGACATCTTAAATACGGCTTAGGAAAATGCTGTATGCTTTGATACTAGCTTTTATCATAAATCTACAAAATTTCACTTTTTTTACATTTATCTCGCTCTATTATATCTTGCAGAATAATTTTTAATTTTATATATTTATTTTATCAATTTTTTATTCAGTCCTTTGGGACAGTGTCATTATGTCATTATGCCCATAACTTGAAACAAATTATAATAATGGTAAACAGGAAATCTTCAACATGTAAAGACTTCTTCTCAATCAAATTTGAAATAAGGTTATACTAATTGTGTCAAACTTACTTTTAGTTCATCTGCTCCAAGTTCCACGCTTTCAAAGAATGACTTGGACACACTGAGCAGGGCCTCCCTTGGCCACTCTGTGAACCAATCAATTGTACAACAGTTGACAAGTGACGGGAACATTCGACATCGAGTACGGAATGCATTACCAACTGGTGACATACACAACACTATATGCAGATTATTTCTGAAAAAAAAAAATCAGTAATGACATAATGAAAATGAAAACATGACAGTGCAAAAGTATAGTTACTGTTTTGGTTTTAAAATAAACAAAATGAATTTCTGAACAAAACATTTCCTTAATTTTTTATTTAAGAAAAAAGACATTACATCATGACTGTCAAGTTAAAATCACAACACAGTAAATGAAAACTCGGCTTATTTCACTGCCTGTATTTCTACATATTATTATCAAATCAGATCCAGACACTATGCTATAAACCTTCCATTGGCTGATGAAAAGAAATGTACAGGAAATAACAGGGTAGGTATAAGGAAAAGTTTGCAAGATTCGGAAGTACTAAAGTTAGTCCAAAATTAGCCTACCTGACCCGGTTTATACAGAAGTCATAGATGGCATCTCTGTTACCCTCGGCAATACCCACTTCCTTAGCAGCTGGTCTACAGCCGATGATCAACTGTTCGTATTCATCTGGTTCAAACAAGTTGGGTACCTCACCAGAATTTAGAATATTGTTTATGTCTTCTAGGAATTCTTCCACAACAATCTAAAATAAGATAAAAAGTTCTGTGTAAGAAGAATCAATGTTTAAAACTTTGGTCTCTGAAATTAGTTCTCTTATGGCATAAAATAAAAGTGTGAAAAACATGCTGTGTGAATATTTAATTTTAAAACAATCTGATAGGTTATCTGAAGAACACAAATGACAGACCTGTAGAAATGGTTATCACCTCGGCAACATCCCAGTAGTTTATGCATATCTTAAGCCACTTTTTGCAGACTATATCAGCACATTTTAATGTGTATAGTTGTTTATGACAGTTTCATACTTTAATGAAAGAGAAATTGAAACCTTCAAACTACCTTCAGAGAAATGATGTTCACATATATTCATTAAAGCAAATGACACACATTTTTCTTTAAAATTAGAGATAAGTCAATATACTATGGAAAAAAAACCCATAATATTATGCTTCTATACATCATGAAAACTGAAGAAAAAAATTGAATTCACCAGGATTCAAACCCATACCTTTTTAATCAGTAAAATTATGGGTGGCAATATAAACCACTGAGCCAAAATGACTATTAACCTCAAAATCAATAAAATATAAATAAAGTACCTATCCTGTTACTAACAGTGTACATTGTTTACCAATTAAAGTGTGTAAAACTTTATAATTATGTAACAAAATTGAGAAAGTAAATTAGTTTAAATATGTTCTTCCCAATTATGACTAGAATTTCTGTATGGATAAACATTTTCTTTTTTATGCATAGTCAACCAATTTGTGAGTCAGTCGCCGTAAACAGCAAAATAACAAACCTGTGTATCGGTAAACAAGAAAACTGTGTGTTCATTTTTCACACCGGCAAAATCGTACAATTTCTTTATATCATCATGGAAGGCAGCATAATCGTAGCCTCTACTCAACTCAATCTGGAAACACTTGTAGCCACATATATGTGCACTCAACCTGTGTTGAATACAAATCAGCAGTTATTGTACTGTTCAAGTTAAAGTCATGATGCTGAAATCAATGTATTAGATTATTATGTTACATACATTTAATGAATTTAAGTACATGTTTGGAAACTCCCCCTCCCTTTTCCCACAAAAAAATACAAAACCATAAAAAGAAACCAAGAAAGGGTCTAAAACCATAAAAAGAAACCAAGAAAGGGTCTGAACCCAGGACCTACAGATTGAGTATTTCGGTATAATGTTATGATGCACTTTTCTTGCATCAACTGCCCTACCACTGAGCCCCCACCATCCCAAAGCTCAAAGTTCACAACAAGTAAGAAATTTGGAATCTTTTTCTTTAAGAACAGTATTTAAAAATTGTGTGTACTTTCTTTAAAGTCAGCATCTGCCGCCAAGCCTTTTTATGTTAAAAATGACATTAACCATAAGAATGGCAACACTTTATGCAAAGCAAGTGGAGTATATAAAACAAGTTTTTTATAAGATGTATAGAATAATACCACAATCTGAGTATGGTGCACTGTAATCAGATATTGAATTTCCTGCTCGAGGCAAGCAAACAAACCTGGTAAGAGACTGTTTCCCGGTTCCACCTACACCAACCAGCAAAGCGTTACCCCGATCTTGTCTAATCATTCGTGCAATACGTGACACATGTTCCATGGCATCCAAGAAAAACACAAGCTTCATTTCCTTTGGTGACTGCATGTTGTAATCATCCAAGTACTAAAAGACAGAATTAAGTTTGTCGGTCATTCACACCAAGATCATTTTCAGAGAGCATAGTTACAGTTTCATGCCTAGTTGAATAAGTCCTACTGTACTAATGGTTAACACTCTAATCTCTTTTATTATACTCCTAATTTTTTTACTAAAAGATGTGTAATAACATTCCAGTCATTACAATAAATTGTGAATTATTTATGCTCCAAATCATGATGTTTGTGTAGATAAACAATACAAGTATTAGCATTATCATAAACATACTTTTTTGTTTTTTGTATGTTCAACAATTTATCATTACCAAAATGTCTAACCAAACTGAATTCAAATTTTGAGTTACAGACAATACTTCATACTAACAGCCTTAAACTTCAAAGATCTTGTTGTACAGACAGCTACATACGATCACAAACACAGTACTACACTCAACTTAGGCCACTATAAAGTCAAGACTTAACAGTGTTTACAAATATTACCTGGTGTTTAAAATTGCAAAAATCATAGGTTACATAATTACAATTAAAGTCTTATGATTACATAAATACATTCATTATATTATTTACAGTATTTTCACAATTACAGTCTGGTGTTCACATATATTCATCACATGTTCACAATTACAGGCTTGTGTTCACATTATGTTCACAATTATAGTCAGGTGTTCAAATATATTCATTATATGTTCACAATTACATTCTGGTGTTCACATATACTAGTATTCATCACATGTTCACAATTACAAGCTTGTGTTCACATCATGTTCACAATTACAGTCAGGTGTTCACATATATTCATTATATGTTCACAAACACAATGAAGCTGGTACCTGGCCCTCTGAGTACATCATTCGATATACATACTTCATTCAAAATGCACAAAACATGTTTATATTTAGTTACTGTCTAAAATAAGGCAGAAGTGGGCATTATTGTACGTTACAAGTATTTAAGGTAATTAAAATAGCTTGTGAATGAATCATATTTCATATATTTTGTCAACAGGCCATTTTTTACAAGCAAATGATTCAAGTTAGGTTAATGAGCCAAATGGTCTTGTCCATGCAGCTTTAAAATGTGTCACTTTATCAGGTTTTTTTTTCTTTGAGATGTGATCAGTGAAAAATGAATATTATATCTAAATAGTTATTATCATAGGCTTAAAACAGTTAAGGTCCTCCTTTATCTGCACTGGCTTTACAGCCCTTAAACCTGCAATTATCTGGAAATAGGTATTGTAACACAGTAACTAGGTAAATATTTTTACTTTTCTTTTCAGAAAGATATACCTAACTATAGCAATATAAGATAAGTTTAGATTAAAGAATTAGATATTTATGTTATATAAATCTGAAAAATAAACTCTCCAAATACATATACTTACATCTTGTAAAACACTAGCCAATTTCTTATGGTCACTAAATTCTTCATATAGCCTGTCTGCTCTGTCCTGACCCATTTTGATAAAGTCTCCAAACAGGATGGGATGTGTAACAAAAGAATCTGGAGCAATGTCCTGGAAAAGAAGTAAAACAGATCTTCAGAACAGACCACACCACCATTCTTTCCTCCATGACAGAATGAAGAATATGAAGAAAAAATCTAGGCTTATCCTGACATAAAAAATATTTTATACTGAAATTGATGAATCAGGATGTACATGTATTTTTATCAAAAAAGATGAGAAGAATTAACACTGAAATAAACTGAAATTAAGATTAACTGTAATAAACTTATATTTATTTGAGACTTTTTCATCCCTATGGGTACTTTTATATTGATTATGTTTTCACTGACTAGTCTTTTATTCTTTATACATCTAAATAACAAGTACATATATATTAAGCAGAATAGTATCATGTAACTAACCAGATGTACAGTAGAGCTAAACAAGAAGATATACAGATATATATCTACATAAACTCAATTTTTGAATTGATATTTACTTACTTTAAATCAGTATTATCATTTCTGCTACATTATTTATACTTTGAGATGATATAAATGTCAATATACACATTGATCAAAAAGCCTATCAAGTTTTAATTATCTGAAATAAAGAATGTATGTGCAAATCATATCTACCATACCAAGTGTGCATTTTGTAGTGTGAGTAAAAATGAACAAAATATTTCTTATCAACACACAGATCCATCTGACTGGAATGCCTTTAGGCCTTTGTTTTTTATTTCAAGACAATTCTGTGTTTTGCTGTAATGTTCAGCAATATGTCAGTGCTGTAGTTTTTTATAATGAACTTCATCAATATATCAGTGCTCTAATTATCTTAAATGTTCAGCAATATTTCAGTGCTTTGATTTTCTATTATGTATGACAATATTTCAGTGCTTTGATTTTCTATTATGTATGAAAATATTTCAGTGCTTTGATCTTCTATTATGTATGAAAATATTTCAGTGCTTTGATCGTCTATTATGTATGACAATATTTCAGTGCTTTGATCTTCTATTAATGTATGACAATATTTCAGTGCTTTGATCTTCTACTATGTATGAAAATAGTTCAGTGCTTTGATCTTCTATTATGTATGACAATAGTTCAGTGCTTTGATCTTCTATTATGTATGACAATAGTTCAATGCTTTGATATTCTATTATGTATGACAATATTTCAGTGCTTTGATCTTCTATTATGTATGACAATATTTCAATGCTTTGATTTTCTATTATGTATGACAATATTTCAATGCTTTGATCTTCTATTATGTATGACAATAGTTCAGTGCTTTGATCTTCTATTATGTATGACAATAGTTCAGTGCTTTGATCTTCTATTATGTATGACAATAGTTTAATGCTTTGATATTCTATTATTTATGACAATATTTCAGTGCTTTGATCTTCTATTATGTATGACAATATTTCAATGCTTTGATTTTCTATTATGTATGACAATATTTCAATGCTTTGATCTTCTATTATGTATGACAATATTTCAATGCTTTGATTTTCTATTATGTATGACAATATTTCAGTGCTCTGATTTTCTATGTTGAGCAGCATTTCAGTGCTTTGACTTTCTATTATGTATGACAATATTTCAGTGCTTTGGTTTTCTATTATTGATAACAATATTTCAGTGCTTTGATTTTCTATTATGTATGACAATATTTCAGTGCTTTGATCTTCTATTAATGTATGACAATATTTCAGTGCTTTGATTTTCTATTATGTATGAAAATATTTCAGTGCTTTGATCTTCTATTATGTATGAAAATATTTCAGTGCTTTGATCGTCTATTATGTATGACAATATTTCAGTGCTTTGATTTTCTATTATGTATGACAATATTTCAGTGCTTTGATTTTCTATTATGTATGACAATATTTCAGTGCTTTGATTTTCTATTATGTATGACAATATTTCAGTGCTTTGATCTTCTATTAATGTATGACAATATTTCAGTGCTTTGATTTTCTATTATGTATGAAAATATTTCAGTGCTTTGATCTTCTATTATGTATGACAATAGTTCAGTGCTTTGATCGTCTATTATGTATGACAATATTTCAGTGCTTTGATCTTCTATTAATGTATGACAATATTTCAGTGCTTTGATTTTCTATTATGTATGACAATATTTCAGTGCTTTGATTTTCTATTATGTATGACAATATTTCAGTGCTTTGATCTTCTATTATGTATGACAATATTTCAGTGCTTTGATTTTCTATTATGTATGACAATATTTCAGTGCTTTGATTTTCTATTATGTATGACAATATTTCAGTGCTTTGATTTTCTATTATGTATGACAATATTTCAGTGCTTTGATTTTCTATTATGTATGACAATATTTCAGTGCTTTGATTTTCTTTTATGTATGGAAATATTTCAGTGCTTGGAATTTTATTATCACAGATTTCAGATAAGGTAACAACTAAGTTGCAAAGTCCTGTATTTTTCTGTATATATTTTTCAGATCTTGGATAAAAAAATAGTCAAACAGTAGGCATTGGGCAACATGCATTTTTGCATCTAAATAATACCTCCTAGATACAACTATAACATGCAATCTGTTTGGCTTATAGCATACAAAATCTCAGCTTGATATAGCACAGGAATTTCTGTAACTATGTCCTCATTCATTATATGACTTCTAAATTACCAGAACTGAAACTGGTCCAATACTGACATGTCTGTGAAAATAAAATGAGTATCCCTTTCTTCAAGAAATTTTGTACACAAACAAGGCACCATTATGATGGTCATGAATTTACCTTTTTCTGACATTTTGTTTATCTTAAAAGTCATATAATAAAACATAATTACTGGGTTATGACTATGGACCTGGCAGTGTGATATTCACCTTTGTAATATCTCACTGGTCAGGTCTATAAATAATAATTTTCACCTCAACATTACAAAATAATTGAATAAAAGTTTTGTATGTCGCATAAAATACCATGACATTTTATCATTATTTTATCCCTATTAATTCTAAACAAGAATCATACCAACAGGTTTAATGTTTTAATCTGTAATCAAAAACATGTCCAAAAATACCATGACTTAAGATCATATCATTTCTTTGATAATTAAGTTGGTTCTAATCAATAGTGGACTGACATTATGACTAACACTATTTCTAGTAATGTGATAAACTTTCTATTTAAAAGTTCTAAATGAAGCCACAGGAAGTGCAGGATTTCAACCATCTAGATGTTTTATCCTAGCTGACCTAGTCATAGGCCATAACTTTCTGATCTGAGTTACCCACACCTCTTAAATACCAAACCCAGCCCCAACCCTTAAAGTTTCGTTTACTGTACATGTGTTTTCTTTCTTCAATAGTGTGAGTGAAATATTACTTCCCCAAAATGCTCAAAAAATTCAGTCAGTGTAACAGTCAGTCAAAACATGATTTTTTTTTAAATCCTGATCATCTTCTTTAGATGATCCAACTTTTCAATTTTTTTTTTTTTTTTTTTTTTTTTTTTTTTTATAGAGTGATGGCATATTTTATTTGTCACATATTTTATTCTAAAGAAAAAGAACTAAAGTGTTCAGAAAGATGTTTTCCTTAATCTTGATCTGTTGTGATTCTTTTGATCATGTTTTGACTATATAGTGAATTTATCACTATGCATTATAAGTTATAACACAATTCAGAATTTGCAGAAATGTAAAATGTCAAATCAGAAAGCTTGGCCTTCAATATGTAAAATACAAAAAAGTATGTGACTGTACATTCAAATAATCAAACAGCAAAGTGTTTGCTATATGATTGCTATATATAAGAAATCGTGTATGTTCTACCCTCACTCTTGTACAGAATTTCTTACCCGCTGTTGAGAACAAAAGAAACAGAATTGTAATTAAAATGCAAGCTTAAACAATAACATAACAATTGAAACTGATTAAAAGTAATAATCAGGGTTAAAAAATTAAACACTCCAGTCGAAACTCTCTCACAATCTCTCATAAATCTCACCCTCTGTTGATACAAAACAACATCATGCATTAGGTATATATTAAGGCATTGTAAATTATAATACAATTTTGTGAATGTATCTCAATACTTCTATTTTAACAGTCAAGATTTTACATAGGTACATAGAAGTAAACAAGTTACTGAAAATGCTGAAAAATTGTTCTTGTTCACTACACACTCTCAAACTGCTTTTCACATGTCACTGTAATGGTCTTAACTTGATACCATAAAGGGAGGTAATAAAAAAAAGAAAACAAACTGAATTATTGTTCTTGTTCACTGATTTTCTTCCGGTTTCCTTTTAAATGCTTAACTTAAAAACAATAAAATGCTTGATTAACTTGGAAATTCTCACAACATGAAGCAGGGTTAATACAATTCAGACACATAAACTGGAACCAAATATTAACATTAAAGATTGGTGACTTGAATAATGACACGTGAAACATGAGTACAGGATCAAACTGACGACTTATGCCAATTTCAGACAACTTTTTGTTCTATTTCCTCAATGTTAACACACAAGTGAAGATAAGAAAGTGAAACTGAACACTGACAGGAAAATTACCACCGTTAATGATACAATAATCAAATGTTAAATATAAGTTTTGTTTTTACCTCTGAGAAATGTTTTCCAGCCATTTCTGACAGAATGTTATAGAAGAAACCTTTGTCCTCTTTGTTGATAAGACGATCGTGGAATACGCGCATTGATTCGTGACAGAACAGACGAAACATCTGCTTGTTGTCACGGATAACACCAGTGTCGGCTTGCAATATACCTATAGATATGGGAAAGAAAATATCACATGTATCTCACATGAGAGATTTACAGCAATTTACAAAGCTGCATATGAGAAAGTTGGTAAACAGAAAAAAGTTTGTTAAAAGGGTTAAAGAACATCAAAACTGAATATATGAAGAGCTTAAATTCTATAATTTCTGTATACCCTAATGATACAATTTATGTTCATTCATTCAAATGATATCTTTTATTTTTCATGATAACTCTCTTCTAATATGAAAGAACATGAGCAATTTTCCGGACACTTTGAGATACCAATAAGTCAATTATACTATAGTGAAGTAAAATCTGTGGTGACTGAGAACTGTGTTTCAGTCATATGAATTTCCAAATAATATTATAGCCTTTAGGTTAACAAGAACAGTTTTTCTTCTTTATAAGTTCACCATCAATTATTTGAGCAAACATTACTGATCAAAAGCAAATGAGACTTGCAATTATTTGGATTAGAATTAAAGCAAATTTTCTAATCAGATGGCTATATTGTATACCTTTTAACAACAAAAGTCAAACCATACCCCGACTAGCTACCAATTCACTCACACTACAAAATTTAAACATTTCACCCACCTTGAATACACTTGGACAGATCTCTCAGGTTGAAGACGTAGTGAGATTTAGCTGGGGTGGGTAAGAGATCTGTGCTCATACGTCCATAGATCTCCACTGCTGCAGCTACAATAGGCTCTGTGCATTGACGCACAGACGTCGGGAAGTCCATTAAAAACCCAGCTAATATTTGCTGTAAAATAAAACAGAATTCATTTTGTATGCTTTTAGCATTAAATTTGTACCGTACCACAAGAGCTAGGGAGGACAAGTAAAAAATCACAGATCTTAAATCCTGACTTATGTTTCAAAGTTTATTTAAGTATGTATCTGTATCTTTGTAGGCCAACTTAATTTAGCAGTTGAGTTGGAAGATTTTTGATATAACCTGTCCTTCAATTATCACAGGAATGGTAACCTTGGTAACCTTTTACTATTTATATTTGCTTTGTATTTTAACTGTTTCCTAGTGTGTTTAGTTCATCTGACTTATCATCCAGGTTCTGTTGTATATGTTTCTGTTCCCTATCTTTTTCTTTACAGATAAATACCAATAAACATTTCAAAAAAATCTTGTCACATCTTTACAGCAGTAGATGCATACTTGTATATCAGACACACAAATGAATATACCTGGTATTACGGGAAAGACTGGGCCAAATCTAACTGAATTAAGTAGGCAATTGGTCCTGTCTTGCCCCAAGCCCTCAAAATGACAACTGTTTATCTATGGTCTGTTTATCAAGTTGTGATATATGTTAGAACAGATCTACAGACTTAATACATACCATAAACATGTGTTTCAAACTGTGTTCTGAGGGAGAAGGTAGAGACAACATGGCAAAATGTCGCATAAGTCTTGGTGTCACATTGTTTCTGCCACCACCAGGGGGTGCACACGCTGCTGCCAAGGTCACATCCTGAAATAAAGGTTATGGTGATTTTTATCAACACAGCTTGCTTTTAAACCCAATAGTTTTTTCATGCCCTCCTGAACCAATTATGATCATTATAAACAGATAATATTTTTGAAAATTGATAAGCAGTGACGAACACTTGATAAAACTAGCACAGACCTGTATCTCTCTCCAGAAGAGGGCGTCTCTGTCATAGAATCCACCAAAGTCTTGGTACTGACGTAGTAACTCTATTGGTGGTTGTGATCCATATGTGTCAAGTTTTGGCATGTTCAAATCATCAATGAAGAAAATCACACGCTTGTCACGAGGTGCACCTACACAAATATTATAACAAACCCATATCATTTTAATTCTTATTTTGAAATCACTCAATTATGCAAAGAAAAGCATTTATATAAACTGGTAGGCATTTATAGCATATATAATTGATATTAGTATATATGTCAAAGTAAAATCTTTAAAAAAAGTCTTACATACCATTTTCTCAGTAAGACTTGCCTACATGTACCTTGTTAAATATACAAGTACAACAAAATTCACTTCCAATCACAATTATAAAAATCATGGTTTCAAAAGCTTCAAAAGGTTAATGAGACACTACTATTTTAAAACCTAGGCCTAAACTCATCAGAATACCATGGCCATATCTCCATATTTCTATGTTTTGGCCTATGTAAGGATAAGAACTATAAATAAGAAAGTAAGTGACAAGAACTTGTCTCTGTAAATCACATTTAATTGTTACATCAATTAAACTTTCACTGGTAAGTTTATTAAAAGTAAAATGCTATACCTAAAACTGTCTTTCTTTTCTTCTCCAGTTTACTCTCAATCATTTCTTGTGTACGTTTGCTGGACGTCTGAGCTGAGAAGTTGATGAAGTAGGGGACATAACTCGCCTTGTCTGCAATACTGTTCAACAAGCCTCTTGCTATCACAGACTAGAGGATAAAAATACAGTATGTATAGTATGATTATTTTATGGTAGCTTATTACAAATCACCACCAAAACAACTAGTTCTATCAATTCAAACATTTAAAATTACATTTAAGTACTTAAAAATACAGTGATCATTTAGCAATATCTAGAAATTACCTAATTCATAACATTTTTAAACTGTTGTTTAACATTTTTTTGTGTAATAATGTGTTTAAAAGACAAAATTTTAAACTAGGATCAAGTTTAAATCTGGCTAAGGGGTTGGAATTTAACCTCATTTGCCATAATATAACTGCCCTTGGACATCAACTTACCTTACCCACACCAGTACCACCAGTGTATAGTACAGGGTGTCTAACAGCCAGCAGTTTTTCAAGCAGGTAACCAAACCTCACAGTGTCCACAGTGGGCACCAGCATCTCAAAGAATGGAATCTCTTTGTTGTACTTGAAGGATGGAACTATTTTTTCCCACATGTCCATACGCTTGGTTTCAAAGTCAACAAAACAGCTCCAGATATCTCCGCCTGCTGGTAGCTTTAAACAGAAACATGACTTGTTTTCATAAAAACATTGTAAACTTAATCAAATGAGAGTACTGGCATTGGTGTTCTTACAAAACATTATATCACAATTAAATATGAAGTTTATGTCATACTTAGGTCATTTTAAGGACAAGATAGCCAAACAAGCTGAAAGTGAACTACAAGAAGTGTAAATTTTCATTACTTTAATCTACCCTTTTTTCAGGGTTAACAAAAAACAACTTTTGTAGTATTAACATAATTATACCCCTTTTCAATAAACAGAATCTGTACATGCTACTTCATTTTAAAGAAAATTTTTAAGATTGAATGTACTACAGGATCAAAGTATGTGGTACCTTTGCGTCTCCATTGTCATCAAAGGTATTCCTGACAAATGTGTCAAAGGCATCCCAGTTGCCCTCAATGATGTTCCCACCAATACACCATACATAACAGAACACGAATGTTGTACAGATGAGTATGTTTAACTTGTTGGGATCCATACTGAAGTCTGGTCCACCACGACAGAACAGCAGTGATTCTAACAGCTTACATAGTGTCTCTACCTTGGCAATGTCCACCTGAAACATGACAGAGATATTCTGTGAGCTGACCTAAGGAAACACTTCTTTTTAAGTGTTCAACAAATAAGAACCATTATATATATTTTTAGAAATATATCTGCATTTACTTTTAGAAGCTAGTAAACATCTGGAATTACTTTTCACTCAAACCAGAAAATGACATAATGAGCACTAATTTCCATATGCTGCATGGGTATATGTAAGTGTTCCTCTATGACTTTCAGCCTTTCCAGGTCTGTGCGCTGATCCAGACATTTCAATATTCAAAACTGATTTAACAGAACTGAAAATGATTAATTAATATAATAAATGTTTTAAATTGCTTCAGGAAGAAAAACTATAGCAGTGGCAAGATTGCATACAAAAAGGTATCACTGCAATTATAATCATATT
This sequence comes from Cyclina sinensis, assembly GCA_012932295.1. Taxonomy (NCBI): domain Eukaryota; kingdom Metazoa; phylum Mollusca; class Bivalvia; order Venerida; family Veneridae; genus Cyclina; species Cyclina sinensis. The sequence goes on from JAAONU010000010.1 coordinate 28,080,346, forward strand.
ACTTATTCACAAAATCTTTCACAACTTTGTACCAGTAGCTATCACAACAATTTGCTGCTACCCACTTTGCGTATAACATTTATCAATTTGTTCCAGATAATACCTAATCATTTATACTAACAATAATTGCCTACAATGTAGAAGCCTGAAAAGAGAATGAAAAACAATGAGCAATTTCTAACCTGGTTGATGATCTGTGTACATTTCTTGCTCACAAATCTGAGTCCGAGCTCTACATATCTTTCAAACAGATCCATTATGTATGTTCTCACTTCTTCCTTCAGTTGCCCACTCCATTTGTGCATCCACTTGGTTACATATGGCATCCATTTCAGCTCATCAGCATCCACATATACCATACCACATCTTTTTACAGAAATATGCAGTTTCAATCAAAATTCTTTTTTTTTCTACACAAACACAACATTATATTCAATACTCTACACAACATTATTCAATACTCTTTTTTGTTTGAATATGTTTATTCCTTAATAGCCTCCCTGTCTATTGTAAAAGTTGAGGTAAACATAAAAGCAACTGAAATATCAGTAGTCTTAATTCCAGCTTACATAAAAATGTCCATTCTCTCCTTACACAATCAGTAAGACAAATACATTACAGATCTTTTACAGAAAGCATGCAATTTGTCATGGTTCAAATCTTTACTCTGGCCAATTCAAATAATCAAGTTCCCAGTGGGATTCAAACCTGCACCGAATGGCACCAACTGCCTAGCAATGCAAAGTAACAACGCCTTAGACCACTCGACTATCGCAACAACCAAAGTAAAGTGATTTGAATATGGCTAATGACGGAAAATTGAATATACCTGCTGACGGTGGCCGGAGAGGCAACAGCCAAGTCCTGCACCTCAAACAACATGTGGATATATGGCGTGAACTTAATTCTTTCTGAATTGGCCAGACACAACATCTTGTTGTCATCCAGTACAGTATTCATGTTCTCAATCCATAACGCATCCACTGGACCATCACAAACAACCCACTGATGATCCATAGAGGTGTCCTGTAAGATTATACCAATTGTGAGATTTATAGTATTGTTCTATGTTACAGTGCTACAATAATGGGAGGTTAAACAAATTTTCAGGGTTTATTGTTAGGTGACACTGACTGTGAGTATATAAAACACAACATTTCAATGACTGAGAAAACAGAAATCCAGATTAGAGACAGCAATTTCTTTAAAATGTTTGAACTTGCGAATGTTTCAACTGTGACAGTTATGAAATACTTTCAATTCTAAAACTGAATTGTAAAAAGTAAGAGGTCTAAAAACCCTTAAAAAAAACAAAATGCTTTAACTAGCAGTTTCCAGAAAGTTAGCTTATTTTTATTAACAAATTAAATATAAATAAAAATTTGATATCAGTATGTATATATCCTTTTTTCATTTCTTTTCCTTATTTTTAATCTCCAGGGAATATATTTAATTAAATGGCCTTTTGAAAAAATAAAGTGATCTTCAAACTGGATTTCATTATTATTTTTAACAATGTTTAATTAATATAAACACAGGAGATAGATAGCTTGCAATAATTTTATACAATCAGTCTTTGAACAAGCCATTACATACTGTTACAAATTTGAAAAATTAAAAATTAAAAACAAATAAAAATGTGTAAAAAAGTAAGCACAATCAGTCATATTAACTGATTATGTTACAGAAAGAAATAGTAAAGTTACAAATGTATAGGTTCTCAAAGACCTTAATAACATCAAAGATGACATTATTACTATATGATACAGCAGATTCAATGTTTTATCACCCATTATGTCTCAAATATCAGCAAACCTCAAAACAGTCTTTGACCAAATGACTTTTTTTTTTAATACTACAAAGTCACACAGATAATACTATGTAAGCATTTATAGAAAAAGCTGATCTGTTAAAATTTGGATTTAATTTCTGTCATATTTTGTGTTTTTGGAACTGCTATTTTACTGCTTGGTACACAGATTTCATCAATTGTTCATATATCCAGAGAAAATGAAATAATAATATAAAAAGATTGCCCGTACGTCTCTGATGTGTATGGTAGGTCTTCCAGGGTATGTTTGTAAAATAGTATTTATCTACATATATTGTTACATGCATAAAAAACCCTAATATTGTACCAAATCCACTGAGGAAATATGGGAAATGCACACTTTACATTCATTCAAATTAACTGGGAAAAGTTTATATCTGCATTACACTGCAATAAGAGCTCCAGGCATCATTTTCCAAAATCTTTCATTTTCATATGCCAAAATAAGAGACAATGTCTTACTAAAATGTCTTTTAGAAGTTGCAGAGCATAATATTGTTAAACTTTTATTTGATAATGTAAGTATCAAACCTTCATCGTGATACATTCCCAATTTATTTGACAATTTAGACATGCAATGATTCTCATGACTGTAACATGCAGGAAACATGCAAATATGGGTGTGTGATTTCATCAAGCAATGAAAATGTGCATGCCACATGCCATATGTGTAAAATAGATACACAGAAATAAAAAAAATCAATATGAGATACCGTAAAAATATTTTTAAGTGAGATCAACATAATGAATCTATATTGCTTAATTAGATAAAAAAATATCTATTCATATTATGATTACAACTGTCTATAACTGACCCCTATTAAAAATTTAAATGTTTCTGTATAATTCTTATTGGATATTTCTTTTTTTAAAAGTTATGTGCTAGCTTTTTACATGGTACATGCATTAAAAATAGAGACTTTGCCTCATTTGAAAACTGCACCACATATCAAATCAAGATCAGATTAACATTATATTATGGCTTCTTCTCATTGGACAGTTTTGAAACTTTTAGCCAATCAAAAGTTAGGAAACAGTAGACTGGTCTAAAATAATTTTCCTGTTCAAGTGACTTATGTGTGTTAAACTTTTCACTTGTCAATGAATGATATTCCAAAGACTGGTCTAAAATAATTTTCCTGTTCCAGTGACTTATGTGTGTTAAACTTTTCACTTGAATGATATTCAATATTTGGCACAGAACTTGTGAGTCACAGTCAATGATTTAAAATTGTATGTGCAACCTTCCAAATATGGTAAAAAGCCATGAAAATTGGGTGCTAAGTTACCAACCTTAAACATCTATCAAAAGATAAAATTAAACAGTTTACTAAACAGTTTGGTAAAGAAATAAAATCAATAATAGTTTACTAAACAGTTTGGTAAAGAAATAAAATCAATATATGGATGTTTTGATACAGCAGTTTAAGATGCAACCAACACTTCTCTGTCCAAATCTGTGTCAATGTGACACATTAAACACTTCTTGCAACAACTAAAAGCATGGCAGGCCAATAAAAGTGTAATTAAGTGTAAAAGGTTGTTAAATACATGCCAACTGATAAAGGAGACAGAAATACAGGTTTCAGCCATATTTCACAAAAATTATACAGTACAAAACAGCAAGCAGTTTTATAAGAAATCATTAAATTGATTGATATCTCACCTGTGTCAGAAAATAAGAAACAGTTATCGAAATAACAACAATAATCATCCAAAAATTTAGGATTTTCAGCATTGCAAGTGCATGAATGTTCTTAAAGATTTTTTGTCAACTTGTATTGACTATTCAATACAGCTGACAGCAAAGAAAGAAATGAGACAAGTTGCTGAAATATTTTTCCATTTCATTTAGCTAAGTTTGAAGTCTTCATGCTAAAGTTACCATTTATCCAATAAAAACATATATTCTATGAAAAAGATAATTACCAAAACATGCTAAAATATTTAATCCATTGAAACTTATGAGTTAAAACAGTAATAACCAATCAGAGTTTTTAGTACATATAAAACACTATACCTGCACACAGTGTCTAACAGTCAGTCCCATGAGACCATCACGCCATTCCAGTGTCAGCTTGTTAATACCTCCGTACAATTCTTCCATGGTGATGGCCTTAGGATTCAGCACGTACGTATGAACTGGCTGGTAGAACTCTTTTTTCACATTTTTCTCATGTAGGTTGTCGCAAGTCTTGGCTAACACCTATATAATTAACCAAACATGTGTTAAACCTGTAGGGACTGTAAAAATTTATGTGGTGGTGATATTTTATTTTACATATCTCAAAATAGCACTTGGACAGTAACATGTATGTTGATTCATAAAAAGCCATAAACTTGGTTTATATCATTCTATGACATGAAATAATACAACAGAAAAAGTTACAGCAGCTGCCTATAGTTATCAACATCTTTAACAACAACAACAATTGGTGACTTTAGATTTCAAAAAGCCCTCAAGTTTTCAGCAAAAAACATATACATACCTCATAGATTGTAGTTTTACCACCTCCTGTAGGGCCAACCAACATCACGCCATGTCTGACTTCAAGTGTTTCGTAGAACTGTATAATTTTCTTCACCTGGGTGGGTACAACGACAAGGTTTTTGTCCCGCATCACAATCTCTATTTCTTCCTGTAGCTGTCCATAGTCGTGTTCAGGGATGGTTACCCCAGGGAACAAATCAGACAGAATGGCCTATGATATAATCAATAATCACTAAATATATGTAAATCAGTCTTTCTTTGATGTTATATTCTCATTAATGTTTTAAGCCCTATACTTCTTAGAAATTTTATAACTATAAAGTAATTTAATGTATTCAAGGAATTAATATTTGCTTAAAAAAAAAAACTCAATGTGAATGTGTTTACACACAGAATAATGTATTCTTAACTTTTGCAGGTAGGATTTAAAAAGTATATATACATAAAAAAATAATTTAATAGTTATTAATATTTGTTAAGGAACTGGCAAATCACTTATTGACAATAAATTTGTCTAAAATATAAAAAACAAACCAACCTGGAAGAGTACAGCATCTTGGGCAAGGAACTTGGGCAGGTTACTGTCTCTCAGAGCTCTAATCAACACAACGTCCTCATTCTTGTCGGGATTTTGACGTTTCAATGCACCCGCCATGACAAGCACAGACTTGACGGCCCGCATACCAAAGTCATAGTGGTCCTGCTGTGAAAGCTGCTCACTACACAACTTGTACATCTGGGTCATTTTCTGGGCCAGACCCTTGGAAGACTCGAAACCTTCTGAGTACAGGATCACCTCAGCAATCAGGGCTGCAAGGCAAATGATTAATCTATGTTGAATACACGGACACAGTTGGATTTGCAGAACAACTTGACTATTGAATATTCTTATTTCATTCTCAGCAGTAAAACGAACATATTCTTAAGACTTTCCTACCTCTAACACACTTACGCATTCAATATTGAAGTTTTCTTAAACTACTATCTGATAATATCTGAATTTATATGAGTTATAACATTCTAATAACATACCAGTCATTTGCTTGCCGATGAAGGGCCTTACAATTTGTATGAGTATTTACTATTGTGTTGCCTGAATGTATCTGCAGAAACACTTAAAAAGTTCATTTATATCTACATGAGTACTTAAACAAGGGTGCTTGTATACCTTTAAGTACTCAAAAAATAACTGAGTATTGACTTTTTATACTTAATACTTGTTTTAAAGATTAATTACTTAAAATAGCCTGAGTATTCATTTTTTGTTATTAAATACTTATTGAATAAAGAGTACATACTATAGTCTGGTACCATCATGGCTATAGGTCTGAACAGGGCTTTCAGGTTGTCAGGAAGTTCTGTACGTCCAGCATAACCTGGGTTCATGGTGATGAAAGCAGCACAACTCATCACCAGTTTGATCTCGCGACCCTCAAACATGAACCTCTGAAGCTATGGACAGAAACAAAATATCTTAATTTATAGTTAAGTTTATCAGTATAGTATGTCATAATAAATTCAAAAACTATGTATTGAAAAACCGCTTTCTAGAAATTGGAAATTCAATTTCCCAATATAAAAAATTTGTTCTGACCTGATAATGATAAAAATTTACTTACAGGTGGCATCAATAACTTTTGTTTTTGAACATACATTGGAATTATTTTCCCAGAAAAAAATTATAAGAACACAAAAAAACCCAAGCCAGGAAGTTCAGTTGATAGCAAAATGTATACATCAACCATATCTTTATTCAGTTGATTATAGACTTAAGCATTGAGAGCTATATTGTGACAAATAAATGAGGTGAACACAGTTCACTGATGGTTAAAGCCTTATAGATAGGAAGTGTTTCATATATATACAAGATGCACAATACAACATAAATAATCACAATGGTTTTACTATGTTCACTGACAAACAGAATTTTTAATCAACAGTGAAATTTCATCTGATCTGTGTGAAAAAATCTCTTTCTCTGAATAAAGGATGACAATTAGTACAATAGACTAAAGAAATAACATATAATAGAAAGTAAAATATCAACTGATACAATTTTAATGTAATTACCTCCCTTCAGCTTACCATTTAAAGAAATCAGCCTTTTTTTTTGAAGACTGAATAAATCAGAAATCAGATTAAGAAAAAAAGATATATGCCAAAAAACTACCAAAAAACAACTGGACCATAACTTAAATCTTTAAGTATGTTTAAATAAAAAATGTGACTTCTTCAATGTGCCAATATCTACTGAATGGAAAGATAGTATAACATTTAAAAACTGAAAATTTTGCCAGACTGAATTATCCGAGTGTCACGGGTGAAATACTTGGGTGATACAATTAATCTTGCCTGGGTAGCTCAGCTAGTGGAACACCTTTACATGCGAGCAGGGGGTTGCAGGTTTGACCCGACCGTTGAAATTCTTTTCGAAACCTATGACATTAGGGTCAAACATGGGGGGCTCATACCAATAAATCCAAGCATAAGAACATCAAGAAATGAATTACAAGTGTACATTCATATTCACAGTCAATATCATACATGATTTTTTCACTCTTTCAACATTATAACACTACCTCCTTCTTTCTCTCATACACATGTCCGTAACAGCTTAAAAGCTCTTTCTTCAGAAAAGAAAGCAAAATTATAATCTAAGAGACACATCAATTTTTACAATATCTACAAAACTGAGCTTGAATTCAAACTTTAATTTTCTAGAAATAGTTAATATTTCTTTATTGTTTACAAGTGATACCATGAAACTTTATCTAAATTAAACCCTATCTTAAACATTGCAAGTAAAAGACCTTGTGCTGTAAAAGGAGTGGACAATATAACAGAATTGACTGTAACAGATTCACGACACTGTACTGTCTATAACACAGACACAAATACCTGCACTTCTTTCTTAGCATTGCCTTTAGCTTTCCTCTATAACGTTTTAAGTGAGATAAACTTATCAATTAGGAATGCATTAATAAATCAAAATGTGAAGGAGCGGTAGCAAAGGGGTAGAGCCCTCCACTCTCAATTCAGAGATCTCTGGTTCCAATCCCACCACTGCAAGTCTCAAGTGAATTTCCACATTCAACAATTGTGGTGCAAGCACTGCTTCAATCCACAAGGTAGTCAAAGAGAGGGATTAATATCATGAAAAAATGAGCTAGTTTAAACTGAATCTATATATTCATTTACAGCAAAAGAAATAGTTCGAAACTATAGTAACAATCAAATCCAATCAGAATGTGATTATAATGAGCTAGAGACAAAATCTACATTACATCACTCAGACCTGATACCAGAAATTTCCACAGAAAAAGCAAACAAAAGAATTTGAAACTAGAAACAAGTCAATAGGACACTGATGCCCTGAGTCCTTCCCCTGTCACGGAAGACCCATAGCAATATATGCAGAGATTCTGGTGAGAATCTGTGTGGAGAAGTTCACATTTCACAGTGAAGAAAAGACTCTGTTAGCTTAAACAATAACTTGACAGAATAAGACTTAGCATAAAAATACAAGGATTCTACACGTACTGTCACAGTGACCTTCACCACTAACCTACTGATCTCAAAATCAACATGGATCATCTGCTGCTCATGTCCAATGTCCCTACCAAGTTTCTTTTACCTAGGCCAGAGTTAATAATTCACCAGTTATTAATCATACAAGGATTTTACACAGACAGCCACTGTCACTGTGACACTTGACCTAGTGATCTCAAAATCAATAGCGGTCAACTACTGGTCATGCTCAATAACCCTATTAAGTTTCATGAACTTAGGCCAACACACTGGCCAGTTATTAATTGGATAAAATGATTGGACCCTGTGTGTACATACTAACAGCAGCAAAGCAACCACTTATTTTGAACCAGAGTTACCTACCTTGGCAGCTTTAGCATTTCTGATGGTAATCAACTGTTGAGCAATCACTGACAGGACTTCAATGTCAATTCTGTTAAACTCATCAAAGCAGCACCATGCTCCTGACTGGGCCAGACCCGAGAAAAATCTACCCATCATCTGTGAAAATAAGAATTAGTATCCAGTATTACACATCTAAAACATTGTGTCAACACTTCAATATTCATTCTTAAAATGATATCACGGTAATCAAAGCATTTTTTTACTTACTCTAACAATGCTGTCATAACAAATGCATTAACTTTTACCTAATTCAACAAAAAGATTTTGTTTGGTAGTGAGGATTTTGAGTAACATATCCACAATATCAGTCCTATTTTCAATAAGTTTCTAGTTTAGGCAAGCAAATACAGGAATATTTTCATATATACCACACTTAATAACATATATAACACTCAAGAAGGGAAAATCAGTAGCAAAGTGGTATGACATCCGCATGATACACAGATTTTTACATAAACCATATTAACCACTCAGCCACAAACAGACAGGTAGGTTGCATCTCTTGAATCTTCATGTTGTAGAAGTTAGAAAAATCATTCAATGTTAATCAATATCCCAAACCTTATAATCAAGACCATCTGAGCAGTTGAAGACAACACACTGTTTGGCAAGAGATTTTGCCAGATCCTTGGTTGTCTCTGTTTTTCCAGTACCAGCGGGTCCGGCAGGGGCTCCACCAAGATCAAGCTGTAATGCTCCCATAAGGCACAGGTAGCAACGATCCTGAAATAAATGAAAGTTATGAAATCTTTTGTAAATGAATGCATTTTTAATGACTTATAATGAAGTGATAGAAAGGCAGAACAAGAATTACCTTAGAAAGGAACAAAATAAACATTTATTTTTTTTACTTCAAATACTCATGAATGCATGAATGTACGACAAACCTTGGGAACTAAAAAATTCTCTGGCATAAAGAATAAGTTATGAGAGATATTTCTCTATTGTATTCAAATATTAAATTCAAAAATATGATTCTAAATATATTTTTAGCAAAAATATGAATTCTTACTGTAAGTGGTGTGATGACAAGACGTGGGGAGGCGCCCAGGTACTCATAGCCATACACGTACATTGAGTTAGACATCTTCACAACACAGTTGTCTAGCTCCACATCCCAGTAATAACGTAACTGCTTCTGCCATTCAAAGTTGTCCACAGAGTCACACTAGAAAAAAAGTTAAATGGGACTTGAAAATTCTGTGCAGAAATTTTGACCTACAAATTGCATATCTTGTACCCTCATGTCAAACAGATTTCATTGAATCACTAGTTCTGGTGATTTTCATTGAATTTCATGAATTAATGTCATTTATTGCTAAAAAAAATTTTAAAGGTTGACTAAGGTCAAAGTTGAAGTTTGTATGCAAAATTAAATACAGCATTAAATGCTGTAGCTGCAAAAACAAGGAAGTAGGTCAGTAGGTCATGGTCAAGGTCACAGACTCATGAGGGTTAATGATAAAGTCAAATACATATGGACATAAAAGTTCCTCCAAAAACCATTCAGCAATTTTCAGTTTTCCATATACAGGTATGTCTATATAAAACTGCTGACCCATTGAGCAGGGTCACATTTGACCCTCAAGCCATGTTTCGAACAATTTTGGTACAGAGCCAATGGGCAATGCCAGACCCCAAATTTTTTGTCTTGGCATTAGAGTTTTAGAGAAAATTTTAAAAAAAGATTAAAAATGTTTAATAGACTAATTAGTGACACCCCAGGGAGAGGCCAGGTTTGAATGATTAACAAAAGACACCAGGTGTCTCACGTGAGCTACAAAAATGATGAAATTTATCAAGGATTTCTAAAGTGATGTGTATAAAAAAAGATCAAGTATTATCATATAGTATTACATACAGTTTCAGGGAAAATACATACATGTAAGCTACTGGGAAAATAACAAGAACATGCCAAGAGGAAAATGAAATAATGACTTTCATCACCTGGTATTTAGTTTCAACAGAAGTTTAATTTCCTGGATATGACTTTTCATCCAATGAAGTTATTTTATAAAGAGCAAAAGACACATTTTTATCTGAATATACTTGTAACAGAACTTCATGTAAAAAATAATATGAACAGAGAAAATAAAAAAAGTTCTATGATATCTACTGTTTATATTTTCTATATCACAGAGACATAACATATAGACACATTACATACATGTAATACAAAAGGGAACAAGCTTCAGGCAAAATTGACATACTACCCATAATTTTGAAGAATACTACATTTAAATATGAAGAAAACAATATCAAAAATTTTGAACTTTGTTTATACCGTACCAGATCTACTATTTAACAACAATGTATACATAAAAAATATTATAGTTCAAGAGAAAAATATAAATCATTTTGTACTAATAATTTACACCATAATCATATTTTTTATGTATTTCTATTAATAGTAACATGGTATCACTATTCTAACTATCGTTGCACAAACGTATGTACATACAGTAAAAACTCACGATGCGACCAACTCAATATACAGACCAACTCAATATTACGAACATTTTCTTCTGGTCCCGATTTTTTTTACTATATATTCTATTGTTAGTTAAACTCAGTAATAAGACCAACTCAATATTGCGTATTGCGACCGCAATTTCCAGTCCCGAATGAAAATACAAACATTTTTTTGAACTCGAAATTACGACCGCGACCAGAACGGGACAAAACGGGCAGCTGTTGACTTAAGCTATTCATCAAAGGTCGAGGTCGGCAAACTTGTTTACAAAAACATGAACATAATGGGCACCTCGAGTTAATCGGTGTTAATTGAAAATTTGACAGGTCAAAAGGATCCAGGTGTGGATAATTTACTTTAAGGTTGGTAGTTATCGGTTTAATTGTTTATGACACCCTTATTAGAGTAGACTGCGGCTTACTGCACGATAAATTTCCTATTGTTATAGTCACTAATTGATGCGCAAACGAATTAATGCAACACTAAAATCCAAAATTTTGTGAGATTTACGTATCACTTTACATTTTTATTTTGATTGATACACATTGTACAAGTTGATTACACAAAATATTCCTCCTGAAATTTGACTAAAATGAGCAAAAAGCGGACAGAGCTTTCTCTTAAAGAGAAAATAAATTTGATAAATGAAAGCAATGGTCAGAGTCAGAGAAAGTTTGCAGTTTATATAGATTTAATCATATATTGACCATTATTCTGATCATTAGTTATCAAAGTAAGGACAAATAAAACAAATAAGTTATGCTCAGTGACACTACAATTGACGCAAAACACACACTGGGATGATAAATCTACCATACACCTTCATGTCATCATCTGAACTCAATTTTAGGACCAACTCAATATTAAGACCACTTATTGCTGGTCCCAGAGGTGGTCTCATTATTGAGGTTTTACTGTACACCAAAGTTAGAAAGCAGATACTGATGATTCTGTAAACATTTGAAAATACAGGGCCATAACTCTAGACAAAACTGTATAAGACTTCCATTCACATGACCTTGACCCAGTGTACTCAAAGTCATCAATAACTAGAAATGTTTTTGATTGAACAAAAACATATGTCTCCCCCCAGCCAGTTGCTGCAGGCAGTATTGAAGCAGACGATTGTAAAATTTGACATTTAACCTCCAAGTGTGACCTTGACCTTGAGACACCACACCCGCAAAGTAGGTTCTGCATGTCGCCTTGATGAGGTGAACATCTGACCCAAGTTTCATAAAAATCCTTCAAGGGCTTTGGAAGATACAGAGCGGACAGGATTTTGTGGCATTTGACATTTAACCTCTAAGTGTGACCTTGACCTTGAGACACCACACCCGCAAAGTGGGTTCTGCATGTCGCCTTGATGAGGGGAACATCTGACCCAAGTTTCATAAAAATCCTTCAAGGGCTTTGGTAGATACAGAGTGGACACGATTTTGTGATGGACAGACGGATGGACAGACAGACAACCGGGGAAAAACAACATGTCTCCCCCGATGAGGTGAACATCTGACCCAACTTTCATAAAAATCCTTCAAGGGCTTTGGCAGATACAGAGCGGACACGATTTTGTGACGGACAGACAGACGGACGGACGGACGGACAACCGGGGGAAAAAACAATATGTCTCCCCCATTTTTGGGGGGAGACATAATGACCTTGAATTTATGACTTTGAATAAATGAACTTGAATTATCTGGATTAATAAAAGAAGCAGATCATGGTACTATGCAATGCTTTTTTCCATGACTGTTTTACACCTTTTTGTCTTTTCAACTTCAGACACAAAATATATACTTTTTTCAACTAATATTATCTTATAATTATGATAGTAATATTTGTGAGAATACATACGGGTGTATACATATGTATAAACATATATACATGCATATATGGATGACTATCGCAGTCTACAGGTGTACATTAAAATACTTACACACTGTAAATATAGAGATTGAAAAAATAATAAATATTTGTAAAGAGTACTTCAATATGATAAAATGATGTTAGACATGAATTTTTTTTTCAAATGTTGGCAAATCACATTAAGTATTTACTGAAATTTAATTAACCCTGTGCCAACAGTATCTGAGATATACCTTATTAAATGTTAATATTATAACAGAATGTTAGAACAAGGCACACAGCAGAAACGTAATTAATAGTTTCTTTCATAAGTACTTGTATAGATTTTGAATATACATGTGCGTACCTGACTTTTCACCATTCCTGTGATCATATCACGAGCGTGGACATCTATCGTGATCAAGGCACACAGTATAGCTCGTGACAATTTCGGTAACTCTCCACGTACAATTGCAGCCAGCTCATTCAAATCCTTGACGAAGAAAACAACGGACTTTACTGATTAGAAATATTATATATTATGTTTTTGAATTCTGTGAGGTCACTAGTTTTTCTTGGATATATTTGTAATGTCTAGGCACTGTGTCAACCATAAAAGATGTCCTCAAAGAATGCCAAAGAGAGAAGTCTTACTTGCATGATGCTTAAAACTTTCAAAGATAAAACCAATATTTCTGCAAATGGTCATTTATCTTATTTTCTTTTTTAAATTGTATTCTTTATTAGGAAAGTATTTTTGACTACTGTTTCTAAAGCAAAAATATATTCTTCAGATGTAAACAACCTAGTATCTTTTGTTTCCAGAGTTTCGGCCACACTGACAATGCTACATACCTTGAAACACTTCTGTTCAAATTCCCTCATGCCCTCTAGCCTGTCAAACTCCCCATCCAAAATCTCTGTCACATCTCGACACCAGACCAGCTGAGATACTGTCAGCACAACCTGGTATAAAAAAAAATCACCAATATTTGTAAAATTGTTTCCTACTTGACAATTGATTCCAATCAAACTTGAGCTAAAGACCTCCTTCTAGCACAATTATAACGTCATACTCATTCAGAGAAATGCATTAATATTCTAGAACAAATTCTTTCATGGAACATGGCCACCAGTTTCTGCTGGTCTCTTTTATTGCCTAGCTGTACACAGTAACTTTCCACACTTTCACACTGTTTTGAATCAATGGAAAATCATCACCGAGTACAATTAATATCAGTAGCGAGAACTTGCTTTCCAATCCAATGTAAAATCGATAAATTTAGACAAAGTTCCGAAAACAATAAACTGACAGCATTAAAAAAAAGAAAACCAGACCTGTGAGCAGTGAGCGACTACCCATTCTTTGCGTGGACGTCTCTCATAATCTGTGATGGCAGACTTGGTCAGTTTACGTAGATTACTGAACATGCCCTCTTCTACTTTACCAAGCCATTCTTCAACATTGCCTCTTGCCTTTAATCCCTGGAAACACAGATGTAATATTTTTTGTATTCATATAATAAAACTAAAAGTGTTATATCAAGAGTTTCTTCAAGTGATATCCTCTAAGAAATCCATTACTACAACAGTTAAGACCCACTACCAGTAATAGTACCAGTCATAACATGGACTTACTAGCAAACAGATCTTGATAACGTGTCTCATTTGTTCTAAATTTTAGACTTTCTTACTTCCAAACTGCTATTTTTGGCATGATTTTGAAATAATCAAAGTGGTAATATTAGCAGGTCTTTACTATATATATTGATCTTTTTCCTTATCTGATGAAGAATTACATTAAAACAAATGAAAATATGACATGATAACCATGTATCATGTGTCAACATCCCTTACCTTGCCAAGACTGACTTTCTCATTCTCTGGGGATATCATTGACAAGATATCATTGGTATACTGGATCTCTTGTGGCTCTCCTGAAATACAAAGTCAAAGGTCAAGGTCATAAAATATGTTAATAAGCCCAAGTGCAGAATCAACACTTTTGCGAAGAAACTTTAATCAAGCTTGTTTAATATGAGAAGATAATGTGTGAAAATCTATGACAGAAGAATTTTCACAGACACTGCTTCCAACAATTGTGTTCCAGTTGTACAAAAACCTTTGGTTCAAATCTTTCATAAACTTATCATAATCCACTCTTAGGATCATGATATCTGTAACTGAGTGACAGTGAGCTAACACCAACTAGGGAATGTGGGTATATCTTTTATTATATAAAATAAATTTCACAATAAAGACATTAACTAAGAATTGTTTCTGACCTTCAGGTGTAGATTTCCCATCAGAGGCTTGGATCCCGAACTCGAGTTTAGCAATAGCGTCAAAACATTTTCTCAGATGCGGCTGTACGGCCAGTGGGTTTCTGGTCTGGGCAAGGATCTCTAGTAACTCGTCATTGGACAAGAAGTAGAATCTGTAATGAATTGTTTATAACCAGTCTACAAAACAGTTTTTCAATGGTACAACCATTAGGACTTACAGCTACAGAAATTCCACAGTCCAAAATCCAGTTCTATAGGCCATAACAATTAAAATTAATTATTAAAGCTAAATCATACTTACAGGTTAATACAGAATTTTATAAATCTTGGGCAATCAATCATACAAAAAAAATACTTTTATGGAAAGAAAACAGGCTATGTAACTCTTGCAACAGTACTGTAAGAGTGACCTACCTTGGGAAGATAACTCTCTTGGACTCCAGGTATGCTTCCAGGCATTTTTGGATCTGATCAAGTAGAGCATTGTTGTTCTGGAATGTCTCAAGTAACCCTGGAAATATAAATGCATTTAAAATGTAAATAATCAAACCTGGAAATAACTTCCTGTAACTATAGTTCTATAACTATAGTTTGGTATGTTTCCTCATGTTACCAATAACTGCAAAAACTAAACACTTGTGACAACTACATGTATAAACATTAGAATCTCAAGTTAATAAATGTTTCTATCAAATGATCTGTTTTCATGTCTCCTTTTGATAAAAAATTCAAAGACAAACTTTTCTATGGCTTCTATTGAAATCTGACAAGTAAACATTTCTGACAAATTGTCAAAGCTACATGTATATCAAAATGGAACCTGTCATTACCATGCATTACTAAGACATTGGCACACTGCTGCAAATACTGACAGAGATAAATGCAGGAACACATTCTGTGGTAAAAATTACAGGTCTGCAAGACCTATACCTGGCTGGGTTCCTGCTCTGATTGCAGATGGCACTTTGTTCACTTTTCTCATAATGTCCTTGTATGATTTGTCTACTTGCATGAACATTTTAGCTTCAGCTGGAAGCTGCCTCTGGATATCTGGAGCCGAGAATATACTCTCCAAATATAACCATGCTCTCTGACAGTCCAACCATTCATCCTGAATAACAGTGTTAAGAGTACTCTCTATAATTTCACCAAAATCACCTTACACAGTACTTCTACAAAAGGATTTGGAGAAGTGGGCGAATTTGACCATCAATATACCTTACACAGTATTTATTTCCATACCTTAGAGTCTTTTCTATAATTACCACATCAAAATCACCTTACATGTACTTATATAAAAGGTTTTGGAGAAGTGGGTGAATTTGATCATTAATGTTAATCTCGAAAAAAATTTGACCATTTACACAGGGAATATTGATAACACTAAATAATGTAAAAGGATGTTACTTTTGCTGAATTCTGGCAACTTGAAATCTAAATGGTTTAATAAAATTCTTGATTAAGTGCATGTTCAATGACAATTATAATACTTGCTAACAATTCATTTTTACCACATGCACTTGTAATAACACAACTCCATTCCTTTCATGCACATACCAAAGTTTTGCCAAAAAGGTCCAGCTGGCGGGTCCACTCTTCGACTCTTGGCTTAATTGGGCCAACATGGCGAGAGCTTGCTATGGTGGCAACATTTATGTTACTGTCATCAAGAAGTTGTTGAATCTCATCCGTGCCACCGAGAATAAACACATCTTTAGAGTCTTTGTGTGGCAAGACAACAAATTCTGTCACCTTCCAAGCATCTTCAACCTTTATATTGAAATTATAAATGCACTGTATTAGGTAGCTAAGACTTAAACTACAAACTGGAATCTTATAAAGCAAGTGAAATGTGCTTAGACTGTGCTTCTGAAATTAAAATCTCTACAGCATAAGATTAAAGCCTTTTGTCAACATGTTTGCAGATACCCGTCACTATCCTGGTGCTAAGACATAAAATTGTAGTAGCCAAATTTTCCATTTAGTCTGAATTACATGCCCCTTTACAACAATATTGCAAGAAAATGTGAAATTCCATCTTGTTTTGACAGTTTCTGCAAATTTAGTAGCCAGTGCCTATTCCGACTACTGAAAGTGCTAACATATATGTAGCTTAACTATTCTCTATCCATGATATTAGATAAGTAAATCTTAATAATGGGTAAAACAGTCTTTTTCCATTCTGTTCTCAATACATTCACCACTTATGATGTAAGATATGAGCATTTGCTTGACATGAAAGAAGGACTTCCTAATGGTAACAGTAAATCACAGTGTAAAATACATAGTTACAAATCCTACCTTTTTCAAGATACCCTCTAAACTGGCTTCAGAGCTGGCCTGTCCGGAGATCTCTTGCAGAGTTTCAGCATGTTTGAAAGCATTTATGTCAGTCAGTTTTCCCAGGGTGAGGGGGTCCTCAGGGGTAAATTTGTATTCCAGAATATTCTCAATGACGTCCCAGTGGCGCTGTTTCAGACATGGGTTTCTCAAGTCTGTGATGACAGGCAGCTGCAAGTAATATACATTTGTAAGGTTAACAAACTGTTTAGATGCTTATGTTTGGAGAAATTGGACAACCTCAGATTGGTTTAGAATTTATGTGGTTTTAATGGGATTTGTTAATCTTTTATCCCTATTTTATTGTAGCTGTTTAGACAGTAATTCATAAACATAGTCAGTTTAAACAGGCTTAAGAACGAAGTGTGAGAAGTGTCATCTGAAAATAGTTTATCCAATATTGTTATTTTTTTCAGCTGAGGAATACCTTGTTTTGTCACTTTAAGTCACAAAAAGATAGATAGACAAAATCTTTTATGAAAATAATCCAAACTTTCAAACATTTAGTTTTTTCTAACAACTTGTGTTTGCTGGAGTCTGTAAGTATGAGACAATATAAGCTTACTCTTTCTCTCATAAGCTCCACTTTCTCCTTTAATTTTGGAACAACTGCATTAGGGGGCAGCCCTTTTTCAAGCTGCATCACTGACTTGGCATACTTCATTGTGGTTGAGCTCATCTGCTCAGGGTCCAGGGTCTCAAACATCACCTGTTACAATTATTAATTAAAAGAAACATTCACTTTCTCTATGTGAAACAACAACAACAAACAAATACAGTAACTCTTGTATATCTGCAGAAGTTAGATATCTCTGCATCCAGAATTCAGATAGATAGATAACAAATATCACAAATTTCCTACAGCTCTAACAATTAAAAACAGGAATTATGACTACGTTAGGTGTTTCAATGTTGACCAATCAGACAGTTTCAATGTTGACCAATCAGACAGCAGGAAACTAAGACTGGTAATGAACAATGGCCTCACATTAGTCAGGAGATAGGTTCAGTTTATTGGGTCTATTGTATGTTCCTTTTTTCTGTAGATGAGAATATTCCACATTTGTGTAAATATGATTATCACAAAAAAAAACTTCTTCATTTAGAACAATCACAGTTCATTACCTGTGTCCAGTCAGCCAGAAGACCATCCCACTCATCTATGGCATTCCAGAGAAGTTCCTTCAGTTTAAGCTCTGCATGGGCCTCCTCCAGGGCATCAAACTTAGTCACTTCAACCTGACAACAATCATAGAGTTAAAGGTATATACCTTACAACAGTCACAATCATAGAGTTAAAGGTATATACCTTACAACAGTCACAATCATAGAGTTAAAGGTATATACCTTACAACAGTCACAATTATAGAGTTAAAGGTATATACCTTACAACAGTCACAATGATCATATTGTTAAAGGTACTTACCCTATAATTTACAAATGATACAATGCATATCTATTTTATTGGCTTTTTTGCTATAAAATAAAAAAAGTATTAATCCGCTTTTATAATTAAAGTATGTATGGCAAAATTCAGTAAATATTGATAAACTGTGTAGACAAAAATAAATATTATTTGATGAAAGTGTATTCAGTTTATTTCAGCAGAAGTAAAGTTATCATATGTATTGGAGATTGTCTGCACTTTTTTTCGTGCGGAGTAACCAAAGTACGCATTAACTGATTTGGGGCTCACCATGGGGAATTTATTGAAGGCCCTGATTAAAAATGTTATTAAAAAACCCCCATTTTTGACGTGTTGGCATAAAATAAAAAGAAAATTTGTTTGTTTTTTAGTGGAAGATGGGAATTTATTTCATCTCGTGAACACCATCTGTTGATATTTTCACTCGTGGCTGCGCCACTTGTGAAAATATCACATATGGTGTTCACTCGATGAAATAAATTCTCATCTTCCACAAAAACAAACAAATATCCTCTATATAATTTAAAAAAGAACACAATTATGTACATTTTTCGTATTACACTTTCAGACACTTAGAGAGTGTTTATTTGAAATAAATGGCTGTCCACCCAAGAATGGCATGACAACAACTCTCTATATATAGAGGTTGATATTAATGCATTCAGTTTGTATACTGTACATAGAATTTTGGACTGGCGCCTTGACATCCTGTAATAATATCACTCACATTTCCATGATTTTAAAGAAAATGAGCAACTCTAAATTTTAGGGTACGCCTGTTTAAAGTCTTTATCATATTTTGATAAGTTCTAAATGCTTCATGAAACAAAATATGATCAAACTTTGTCACCTCAACCAGTGCCACAAAAAATCTCTTAGTTGAAGACTTTTCTTCACTGAAAACTTAACTGGTATTAAACAGCCATCAATGAAATGGTTCAAAATTCAAGTTTCTGGAAAATTATACTACATATGTATGTGTATATATTTTTGCTTTCAGAAATGCAATAGATCTATTCAGTTATTTTACTTGTTTGTACTTTATGCACTACAGGTTTTTACACTGTTGCTGAACTGTTGTAATATTTATGTTTTCAGGACGTTCAACTGGAGATCTTTTAAAAGCAGCATATACTCTGTACTTAAATGTCATTGTGACCTTTTTGCTCCAGTTAAAAGTGTTGTTAAAGACATTTTTGTAACTGTGCAATAACTTTATTCATATTGGCATTACAACATTGAAAGCATTGTGTAGCTTACTGTAACCATAGCAACACAAGAAGCTGTCACATACATGGTAAAAACCAACGGTAAACTAGATAATATATTATGGTATTTTTAAATACATTATGACTTTTCATAAGCACTTATTTCACAACAGACAACAGAAATATTAGAATAATACTATAATGTTCCAAAACCTATAAAATACAAGCTAAAATGTAATTAAAGTCAGTCTTAATGTTGTATCCTAAATGACTATAATGATTTGTCCAGCCTGACCATAGAAAATTGTTTGTTTGGAGTTTCCTTACCAAAGATTTTAGAGGTGCATGGGTAGGTAGACTCTTTTTTTAAAGACAGTAAGTAGCATAATAGCTTTTACAACGGTAATCAGTATATTCCAGAAAAAAAACCATGGCTATGAGTACACAGCAAAAACGTTTTTTCTACAATGTTTCTCAAAATTTGATTATTCTGTTCACATTGATTGTAGTAATGTTTCTGTACAGTCAAATTTTAAAAATTACAAAAATCATAACAACACATTTCACAAGACATTATATGCATGTATATTCACATAATTACACAGATTACATATGTTTGTGTGTGCAATATGAAACATTGTTCATCAACAATATCTAAATACAAAATCCAAGTAGATTACTATGATTTGTCCGGCATCTTTATTAGTCTTCAAACTATGCAAAAATAACTGCCAAGAAAAAGTTAATACTGGCAATTAAGAAATATCCTACAGCACTTATTTCTAGAAAAATTTAAAAGTCATCTTCTGTTTTCATTACCTTGTTTCTTTTCATGCATAATTTAATACAAAATATTGGCATACACATAATTATCAAACTTTTTAAACAAAAAATAATATTTCCAATTTAAGCGTTCAAACTGTTTCAAAATCTTCTGTTTCAATATTTCTATGCATTATCAGTGAAACATTAGAAAAGTCAAGAAAAAGTAAGTATGAGTTTTAAAGTTTTGCATAACGCATTAAATAACGTCAAATTAAATTTCAAACAGTACCAACTTTTCAGCATCAATAGATTTTGCAGACTGGGCAAAAATATTTTATACCATGTTATTAAATAGCATTATCTTAGGCAATGACAAACCCTTTAATTGCTCATTAAGTCTATAAGCAATTACTGACCTTGAAATTTTTCTGGTAAGATTTGTATGTGAAAGCTCGCTGTTGCAGATCATCCATCTGTGTGAGTAATTTCTTCAGAACTGACTTCACCTTCTCTTTGTCTGCGTTTGCATCCAGGATTATAGGGTTCTACATAAAACAAAATGAAATTAGCATATCAATCTCATTTACACTTTCTATTACATTTACCAGTTATTGATATCTATTAAAACATTAACTAGATCTCCTATATCAGTTTTCACCAAGTTCTAGATATCTATTAAACTATTTACTAGATCTCTGATAGCTGGGACCACATTTAATAAATTCACAGTCTTAATTCATTTACTAAGACCTCAGCATTTCCAACACTAGGTGTTTTTGGCCTCAGCCTTTCTAAGACTTGGAGCATGTGGTCTAAGCCTTTCTAAGACTTGGAGCATGTGGCCTCAGCCTTTCTAAGACATGGACCATGTAGCCTCAGCCTATGTAACATTGTCTAAGACTTGAAGCATGTGGCCTCAGCCTATCTAAGACTTGCAGCATGTGGCCTCAGACTTTCTAAGACTTGGAGAATAAGGACTCAGCATTTCTTTGACTTGTAGCATGTGTCCTCAGCCTTTCTAAGACTTGGAGTATTTGGCATCAGTCTTTCTAAGACTTGGAGCATGTGGCCTCAGCCTTTCTAAGTCTTGGATCATGTGACCTCAGCCTTTCTAAGACTTGGATCATGTGGTCTCAGCCTTTCTAAGACTTGGAGCATGTAGCATCAGCCTTTCTAAGACTTGGAGCATGCAGCCTCAGCCTTTCTAAGACTTGGATCATGTGACATCAGCCTTTCTAAGACTTGGATCATGTGGTCTCAGCCTTTCTAAGACTTGGAGCATGTAGCCTCAGCCTATCTTAGACTTGGAGCATGTAGTCTCAGCCTTTCTAAGACTTCGAGCATGTAGCCTCAGCCTTTCTAAGACTTGGAGCATGTAGCCTCAGCCTTTCTAAGACTTGGAGCATGTAGCCTCAGCCTTTCTAAGACTTGTAGCATGTAGCCTCAGCCTTTCTAAAACTTGTAGCATGTGGTCTCAGCCTTTCTTAGACTTGGAGCATGTAGCCTCAGCCTTTCTAAGACTTGTAGCATGTGGTCTCAGCCTTTCTTAGACTTGGAGCATGTAGCCTCAGCCTTTCTAAGACTTGTAGCATGTGGTCTCAGCCTTTCTTAGACTTGAAGCATGTAGCCTCAGCCTTTCTAAGACTTCTAGCATGTGGTCTCAGCCTTTCTAAGACTTGGAGCATGTAGCCTCAGCCTTTCTAAGACTTGGATCATGTGGCCTCAGCCTTTCTTAGACTTGGAGCATGTAGCCTCAGCCTTTCTAAGACTTGGAGCATGTGACCTCAGCCTTTCTAAGACTTGGAGCATGTGGCCTCAGCCTTTCTAAGACTTCGAGCATGTAGCCTCAGCCTTTCTTAGACTTGGAGCATGTAGCCTCAGCCTTACTAAGACTTGTAGCATGTAGCCTCAGCCTTTCTAAGACTTGGAGCATGTAGCCTCAGCCTTTCTAAGACTTGTAGCATGTGGCCTCAGCCTTTCTAAGACTTGGAGCATGTAGCCTCAGCCTTTCTTAGACTTGGAGCATGTAGCCTCAGCCTTTCTAAGACTTGGAGCATGTAGCCTCAGCCTTTCTAAGACTTGGAGCATGTAGCCTCAGCCTTTCTAAGACTTGGATCATGTGGCCTCAGCCTTTCTAAGACTTGTAGCATGTGGTCTAAGCCTTTCTAAGACTTGGAGCATGTAGCCTCAGCCTATCTAAGACTTGGAGCATGTGGTCTCAGCCTTTCTAAGACTTGTAGCATGTGGTCTCAGCCTTTCTTAGACTTGTAGCATGTGGTCTCAGCCTTTCTAAGACTTGGAGCATGTGGTCTCAGCCTTTCTAAGACTTGGAGCATGTGGCCTCAGCCTTTCTAAGACTTGGAGCATGTGGCCTCAGCCTATCTAAGACTTGGAGCATGTGGCCTCAGCCTATCTTAGACTTGTAGCATGTGGTCTCAGCCTTTCTAAGACTTGGAGCATGTGGCCTCAGTCTTTCTAAGACTTGGATCATGTAGCCTCAGCCTTTCTAAGACTTGGAGCATGTAGCCTCAGCCTTTCTAAGACTTGGAGCATGTAGCCTCAGCCTTTCTAAGACTTGGAGCATGTAGCCTCAGCATTTATCAGACTTGGAGCATGTAGCCTCAGCATTTATCAGACTTGGAGTATGGCTTGCTTCTTCATTTATTAATACTTTTTAGCCTTCATTTATTGCCTTTTCCTACATTTTGAAAAGGGTTAAACCATTTTACTTGTCTCCAGGAAGTAAGTAATGAATTAGTCTATACATGCTTACCTGTGCCTCTTGTTTCACTTCCTTCACCTCCTTGCTAAGCTCAGCTATATCCTTGTCTAGGTGAGTACAGAACTTGTCTATGTTAGCATCTCTCTCAGCCAGGGCTTTGTCTATGGCATTCCTTACATTTGTGATACTTGGGCCCAATGTCTATGAAGGAAAGAAACATTATTTTTTACATATTATTGTGAAAAACAAAACACCACAAAAAGATACATTTATTTCTTCTTTTACCATAGACATAATATTTGCCCTTCAGTGATAAAACAAACATATTCTTCTTATGCATTAAATATTCTTTGAAGTTACATATTATTACTTTAGATTTCAACCTTTGAAAATTAGTTTAGCAAATGTTCTTCAAGTTATTAAACAACTCTGTCATGCAAAGCCACATTCCAAAGAAAGAGAACAGTAAGAGGTAATGTGAAACTTTTATTATGTAAAATTTTGACTGAAAATTAACAAAATAACTCATGTTCAAGAGGAGGTTTCACATGTTAACCTATCTTACCATAGGATTACTCCCAATACAACAGTTTTAAAATGTTTCTTTCTCACTTAATACAGTAGTATTTTGACAAAAGTCATTGCCAAAAAGGGAAAGAATGATTCAACCTTAGTGTTTATAAAGTAAAGTAAATGAATATTTATTTTGAATATATATATATTTTTACACAAACCTGGTAGACAGCAAAGTCTTCAGGTGGTGTTGGAACTTGGAATACATCAATCAAATCATACATGTCCTTCACAACCATCGACTCCTTTTCAAGTGGCTCAATCTATAATATTTGAGTTCAAATCTTTGAACACAAGAACCAAACAGCCAACATCAAGTTTATTAAAAATAAAACCTTAACCCTTTTAAATTACTATAAAGGGCTTTTCCAAAAGTCATTTGGATGAGCAGATTTGTAATCTATAGGGGGTACTATGTAAAATGTATAGATGGAATTTTTACCCATGCAGCTCATAATCTGACTGCATGGATGTATTGGCTGACTGTGATCAGACTGCATAGATGTACTGTGTGACTGTGATCTGCAGGCTGATTGTGATCTGAATGACTGTGAGCTTACTGCATGCATTTATAGGTAGATTTTGGCCTGACTGAGTGCATGTACATGCAGATTGAGATATGACTCCATGGATTTACAAGCTGATTGTGATTTGATTTCATGGATGTACAGCATCTGACTGCATTGATGTACAGGATGATTTTGGTCTGACTGCATGGATTTACAGACTAATTGTGATATGACAGTGTGGATGTACAGGCTGATTGAGGTCTGACTGCATGGATTTACAGACTAATTGTGATATGACAGTGTGGATGTACAGGCTGATTGAGGTCTGACTGCATGGATTTACAGACTAATTGTATATGACAGTGTGGATGTACAGGCTGATTGAGGTCTGACTGCATGGATTTACAGACTAATTGTATATGACAGTGTGGATGTACAGACTGACTGAGGTCTGACTGCATGGATTTACAGACTATTTGTTATATGACAGTGTGGATGTACAGACTGACTGAGGTCTGACTGCATGGATTTACAGACTATTTGTTATATGACAGTATGGATGTACAGACTGATTGAGGTCTGACTGCATGGATTTACAGACTATTTGTTATATGACAGTATGGATGTACAGACTGACTGAGGTCTGACGGCATGGATTTACAGACTATTTGTTATATGACAGTATGGATGTACAGACTGACTGAGGTCTGACTGCATGGATTTACAGACTATTTGTTATATGACAGTGTGGATGTACAGGCTGATTGAGGTCTGACTGCATGGATTTACAGACTAATTGTGATATGACAGTGTGGATGTACAGACTGACTGAGGTCTGACTGCATGGATTTACAGACTAATTGTATATGACAGTGTGGATGTACAGGCTGATTGAGGTCTGACTGCATGGATTTACAGACTAATTGTGATATGACAGTGTGGATGTACAGACTGACTGAGGTCTGACTGCATGGATTTACAGACTATTTGTTATATGACAGTATGGATGTACAGACTGACTGACGTCTGACTGCATGGATTTACAGACTATTTGTTATATGACAGTATGGATGTACAGACTGATCTTGATTTGACTGCATGGATTTACAGACTATTTGTTATATGACAGTGTGGATGTACAGGCTGATTGAGGTCTGACTGCATGGATTTACAGACTATTTGTTATATGACAGTATGGATGTACAGACTGATCTTGATTTGACTGCATGAATGTATAAGCAGATCATAGTCTACACTGGACACAAAAGTAAAAGTAATTGCTAACAACTGAACAAATGACAAAACAAATTTAAGGGTATGCATAGCTTCAATTTATCTACATATCAGTACCAGTTTTTATTTTTCTACTTTAGTAGTACTTCCAACAACTTTGTAATATACTGTAAGTTATTTTAGTCAGTACTGTAGAGTCAAAAACAAAACAGACACATTCTTAATAGCCAAGTTCCTGTTCATGTTGCAACATATTCAGAAAGGATAATTCTGTCAAGAAATTCATCCTAAAAAGTTTCATCTAAATCTACCAAAAGAGTGCCTATAACTGATCATAGGGTAAGTCTTATTTTTCTGAACTTTACAAAAAAAAACATCACTGCACTTACCCTGACTTGAATGTCATCAAGGAATGTCAAACTCTTGACAAACTCTATGGTCGTGCTTGGCACACTCTCAAGTCGGAACTGGGCATCTTGGAGCTCAGCTATCAGTCTGTCAACCTCGCGACGTGCCAGTTTCGGCAACATGTCATTAACAGCCTGTTAGATTGATATAATTATTCAAAGATATGCACTGATAGAAGGTAATTTAATGGATATGAAATCTCACTTAGATATGATTGCTATGTTCGAACAAAAACTGGATGTTAGCATTTCAACTGCATTTGTTATATGGAACTTGTGACACAAAATTATGAAAACCTATCTGAAATATACCAGAGAAATCAATAAAAGAAACCAATCAAAAATTATGGTAAACTTTTTTCACATTCATTCAAGAGTTGTTCAACTAAAAAATATGCCTTTTAATTATGATTAATTTTTTTTTTTTCCATCTCAAAAAACAATACAAATTATGCAATAAGTATACAAAACTGCAACACAGGAAGGTCAAACTTACATTCAGACACCTAAGTGGAGATGGTATAAGAAGAGATTTCATCTTGATGGCATCCACCAATAACATTCCTATAGACCGCTTCTCCTTAATGGCTTCAGCCATCTTGTGTTGACCATGGTACCTCTCCAATGCCTCACTAAACCAGGCAACATCTGTAAAAAAAAAAAAAAACACACACACACATATGGCTGTATGATTTTTCATGAGATAAAAAAAAAAAAACACAAATATCTCTATAGTTTTTCATGAAAAGTCATTGGAAGGACTGTTAGCTGCTTCAAGGTTTTACAACTTTAAGGTTTTGCTCAAAAAGTGATAATCAAAATGAGCATTTTACTAAGCTGGATATGAAAGGAATTTTTAAGGATACATCTCAATGTAACAATGGGTTGTAATCTCAATGTAACAATGGGTTGTAATCTCAATGTAACAATGGGTTGTAATCTCAATGTAACAATGGGTTGTAATCTCAATGTAACAATGGGTTGTAATCTCAATGTAACAATGGGTTGCTAGATGGTCAGGCAGGCAGATAAACTGACAAACAGATGAACAACAAAGGCATCTTGACAGCAAACACAGGAAAAACCTTAAGTGTATACACAAAAGCTGATCTTTATGTGAAAAATACCTTTAACAAGCGCTACATTCAAATGAATGCAATGACCCTGGCAGGGCCTCAAAAAGGTTAAAGTTTTGTGACAAACAAACAGGCAGTAAAAAAACAATAATCCCTCACTCATGGGGCATAAAAATCTGAACAATAAAATCAAAATCCTTTAAATTTAACAAAAAATATTAATTCGTTTACTACAAAAATGTGTGTCCTGTGTATGTAAAAAGATCATACCAGGGTCCTGGGCTTTCATTGCTTCTATATCCATACTCTCATCTCACGGTAGAATTCTCGGTGAGGCTCAAACGTGTCTGCATACTGACTGGCTGCCCTAAACGCTGCAGTCAGAGCTTCCTGTAACATAAGTTCTTGTAAATTATAATGTGAAAAAAAGAAATCCTGATTTCACACAGCAGAAATTTGAATTTTCAAACTGAAAACTGGTCCAATCATTTTTTTTGTAGAATCGCATTTTGTTTCACACACTTGGGTCAAAGCAAGGGTGTAATAGGGACTCCAGAATCCTTTTGTTGTACTCGATAATTTCATTCTGTGATGATTTGTAAAGTCACCATGTTTCCACTGTATTTTTTAAAAAGTCTGTGTGGTATATTTTTCAAAGGTATTGGCCATATGACCTTATTGTTTCAGAAAATGCACTGAAGTGAGGCCAAAATCAAGCTTAATAAACCTGAACAAATAAAATTAAGATCTAAAAACTAAATTCATCAGGTCTATAGACTGGTAACATTTATAGAACCAGACTGTCAGATTTACAAACCCTGAGTCTCAGGCCTTTCAGTTATTTCTCAGGCTGTTACAGGAAAACAGACTATTTCCTATCTGAAAACTGATGAGGCAGTATGAAAGAAAGACAATAAATTCCTTTATTTCCATCCCACAACAACCATTTGAAGTATATCTGAAGAATTTGTATTTTGCACACCATCTCTGTATTTTTAGAAAATATCCTCACTTTATGTTGACATCACATGATTAAACTCTTTTTGGCTAAGTACTGAGGCAGATTTAACTTATATTAAATGTTTGTTGTTGTTGTTTGTTTTTTTGTAGATTTTTTGTGTGGGTGTCTGATTTTTTTTTTTTTTATTAAATGTCTCACAAACAGCTAGGAGAGAATTAAGGATAAAGCAAACAATACATTCTCACCCTGATAGAATGTATGATGGTCTGTAGATGTTTGTCATCTTCAAACATGGTAGCCAGACTGGGTCCATCACCACATGTCTTGTCCTCAAACTTGTTGTTGATGATAGGTCTGTGTATAGAAAGGGAGAAATAGTTAAAATATTCACTATGTTTTGCCTGTAACACTTTAAACTCAAAGCAGATATCAGATGCTTACAAACTTAACAAAATCCTTTTTACACTGATTGAATAAAGGAAGGAAGCCTACCATGTTCTTTTCTAATGCTAAAACAATATTAAAGACATAATTAACACTGACAATGAAAGAAAATATGACTGACTCCTTACCCAAGTCTGACAGCTTGACTGGTTTTAAGTAATGACTATCAATAATACAACTGATAACTAGTCTATCTTCCAAAAGTCTTAAACTCTAAACCAGCCTCAAAGTTTATACAATTTTTAACATTATTTTACTATGCCCCTCTGGTTCCCCGCTTTCTCACCTTGTGAATGCATCAAAGTATGTGTCTGGTACCAGGTTTCTGTACGCTGAGAACTGCATCCTGGAACCGTTTTATAACTTCAGCAATTCCCTCCTGGAACTCTTCAATGTCGGGAGAGAACAAAAGCTGGTTGGGCTCCAGAACAAACTCACTGATAAAAGGGAGGTAACACAGGAACCTCGTCCTCTTCCTGTAAAGTTTAAGTTATATAATTTAATGCAACTCTGTTCTACTCACACAATTTGATATATCTTCAAATTTCTTGACTATTTTAGAACCCTGTTTTTAAAACAATTCCCTAAACAGCTATGATGGAACAGATAACATTTTGTCATTAAGATTAGACTTTGCAATATTAGAAATATTCACAATTATGACTTGTAAAGTTAATTTAGTACCCACTTATACAAAAAAAGTTAATTTAGTACCCACTTATACATAAAAAATAGACAATTTAACAATGAAACATACGAAAACAGTACAACTGAAATAGATTGCACAAAATTAAATAAGTAATAGGAATAAAAGATGTGAACGTGAAGAAAGAAATTGTACAAAAACAGGCAACATATTTTACAACTGACTAAAAGCAATTTTGGTGACATGTGACATGTAATAAAGTTTTCATAATAAATACAATCTTGAAAACTTTGTCTGAAAATTATCATTAAACAATAAATTAATGTCTGATTTCATTTTTCACATTATGACTGTCCAGAACTTTTTGGTCAGCATAATGTACAATGAGTTTTGTGATCACTTGCTTTCATGATAAATCTCGAAAGGATAAATAAACTTCACCACTTAAGATTTTTTTGATACGTTGATTTTATAATTTTCCAAACATGTTTGTGTTTATCACATTGTCAGAGGCAAGTAATACTGTATACCAATATGTTGCCAACGTCATCTAAGTTTTCCTGTTCATCATCTGATTCTGACTGGAGATCTTTCTTCATAAGACAGAAAGTACAAAGGTATTCATATCATAAACTTTAAAAACTGTCTGAATAGGATATTTTCATACAGACATAACTATATAAATTTCAAGGTTTTACCTTTAATTTGTCTACTTTAAAAAAAAAAAAACCTTAACTGGTATTGCCAGGTTAACAGAAAAGAAAATCTAATTTTAGCATAATAATTATAGCTACTGCCTTGACCTTCAAATGTGGTGTCTTAATGTCACAAAACCTAAATACATGTACCACTGACTAATACGCGGGATTAATCTGTCTAA
>JAAONU010000166.1:0-50000 GCA_012932295.1 Cyclina sinensis
CACTGTCAAAAGGGGAACCCATTACAGCAAGGCAGATAATCCTAAAATTATTTTTGACAGAGTTATGCCCCTTTTTAACTTTTAATTTTTTTGGTCAAAGTCAAATACATCAGTTACTATCAAAGCTTTTGATTTGAAAATTAAAATAGTTATTTATTATCAAAGGCTACACCAGGTGAAACAATCCCCATAACTCTGATATGAATTTTGACATAATTATGCCCCTTTCCAACTTAGAATTTTTTGGTTAAAGTCAAATATCTTTATTACTATCAAGCACTGAGAAAAGTCGAGCACGTGGTGTTTCCAACCGCTCTTGTTTAGCTCACCAGAACTAAAGATCAGTGAGATGGTATGCAGTGCACAAGAAACATAAGATAGATTTGAAGAGATGCTGTGGATTGCTTATGAACCAAAATTCATGGCCCTCTTGTTTACTTTTTTCCTTGTTAAGAGAATCATTCAAGAATTACTGAAGGGATTTTAATGAAACTTAAAGTATTGATAGACCTCAGTGGCAATGAATGCACTGTGCACTTATTTGTCATATGTACATGTCTGTTTGAGCAAAGTTGACTGAGAAACTCAATGTTGATATATTGCCTAACTTCAAAATATTTTGGTATATGAAGGCAAATACTTCTTCAAACTTATGTAATAGCACTATGTTGTTAGTTTCATTTTAATGCAAATTGACACATTTCAGTATACGCTTACATTCTTCCAATCTTTATTTTTTATATAATTTCTTTGTAGCGATGGGTGTACTGTTTTCGAAGTAACTGTGTTAATATTCGGGTCTCCACAACTAACGGAGTTGAAGCGCTGAATAAGAAACTGAAGTATCAGTATTTGAAGAACTTCAATAGTGGCAGTACCCTGTCTGGGCTTGCAAAGGTGCTGATTGAAAAGTTTGTGCCGGACAGCAGAAATCTGTGAGTTTCATTAAAACTGTTATGTAGAATTTAAACTGTCTATTTAGCATTATACTTCTCATACTTTTTGGCTATATAACCAGAACTCGGACATGTCATACAGAATTTTACTGAAATTAATGTGATGTAGAAATGCTTAGTTATTTACCTTCATACTATGGTTATAGCCCATAAAAAATTTGTCCAAGTGAAGTGTGAAAACGAAGCTCGTACATGCAAAATTAAGTAAATCATAAAGTTTAGGGATATCTGGTAGGTGTTGTAATACTGAAAGAATCAAAGAAATATATATTTCATCGTATTACCTATTGCTACCCAATTTTCTCTTGTTACAAGCATGTTTTGTGACGTTTTGGCACTCTTCCGTTCTTAATATTTGTTCTGAAATAATGAAAGTTGTTTCCTTAAATTACTGACTATAACAGAAGTGGTTATTACAGGAAAAAAAAATTTTGGATGGAAATAAGTAACAATGCCAGTCACAGACATTGTAACATCACCCATGTCCATTCTAACAGGGGAGAAGTTAATTTTGATACTGTAATTAAACTTTAATCTTTTCTGCTTTTCAGTTACATCCGGAACAATGTTGTATGTATGTCAACTTTCAAAAGGTATTCAGCAGCTATCCCATCTTTCCTTGTCGACCGACCAAAAAAGTTTGTGTCACATTGCTTGAAGAGGTTAGCCAGTGCAATGACAATACCTAAAGAAAGCTTGATTCAGGTAGAGGAAGGATTGTTTAATGTGACATCTGAAACAGCATCAGGGGAAATGTATTCTGTTTGTTTGTCCACTGAAATTCCATCATGCACTTGTGCAGACTGGAAAAAGTTCCACTGTCCTTGCAAACATATGTTGGCAATATTCACAAATTTTCCTGGAAATGACTGGAATTCTCTCTCAGAATACTACAGGTCAATGCCTTGGTTTAATCTTGATGAAAGTGTTATTACTTCTGTCTCAGAATCCAACAGTATGTCTCATCATGATGTGTCATCGTCTTCACCAAAGGTAGATGAACAGAAGGTAAACATTGGAGATGTAGATGTCAGTGACTGTTGTATTCAAGGTGTTGTATCTGCTACAGACAGTAACATAAATGATGAAAGTGGTGAGAATTTTGCTCATGAAATGAGTGATGAAACATCAATCAAAAAGGAGAGATTTAGTTGCTTGTCACTTTTAAAAACCATTCAGAGTGGACTGTACTGTATACAAGACCTTCAGATGTTTCAGGAAGTATGTGGTATGTTACAGGCAGTAGATAAACTGATATCACAGAATCTGCCCAAGCTTGATGGACTTCCATTACGTACTTCGTTAAATAGAAGCAGGAAAAGGCGTCGTATTGCAAAGAAATATGACAGTCTTTGCATAGGAGGAAAGAAGGCAAAGATGGTGTCTCATGAGAAAATAGTACCTCAGGATAGTACTATTGACGTTGCAGAAATGGAGCCAATTGCTGAATCTGAAGGAGTTACAGATGACAATACAATGCACACCATATGCCCAGAGCATATTCCGTTTCTTGAAGGTTTTGTTATATTTAATATTCTTTTTATGACCCCGAAGGGAGGCATATAGTTTTCGAACCGTCTGTCTGTCTGTTCGTCCTTCCGTCTGTCTGTCTGTCTGTCCGCATTGTGTCAGGTCTATAACTTTTTTATCCATGAAGGGATTTTGAAATAGCTTGGCACAAATGTTCACCATAATGAGACGACGTGTAATGCACATCAC
Organism: Cyclina sinensis; assembly: GCA_012932295.1. NCBI lineage: Eukaryota > Metazoa > Mollusca > Bivalvia > Venerida > Veneridae > Cyclina > Cyclina sinensis. The sequence goes on from JAAONU010000166.1 coordinate 2,676, forward strand.
TCAGGCCCCTTCCTCCAAGGTCAAGGTCACACTTAGGGGTCAGATGTTAAGATAGTCTGTTACAGGGTATGTGTTGTGTCCGGTCTGTAACTTTATTATCCATGAAGGGATTTTGAAATAGCTTGGCACAAATGTTTACCATAATGAGACGATGTGTCGTGCGCAACACTCAGGCCCCTACCTCCAAGGGCAAGGTCACACTTAGGGGTCACATGTTAAGATAGTCTGTTACAGGGTATGTGTCATGTCCGGTCTGTAACTTTTTTATCCATGAAGGGATTTTGAAATACTTTGGCACAAATGTTTACCATAATGAGACGATGTGTCATGCGCAACACTCAGGCCCCTACCTTCAAGGGTCAAGGTCACACTTAGGGGTCACAATAGTCTTTTGTGTCCAGTCTGTACTTTTTGTCCATGAAGGGATTTTGAAATAGTTTTGCACAATGAGACGACGTGTCATGGGCAAACTAAGGCCCCCTACCTCCAAGGTCAAGGTCACATTTAGAGGTCAAATGTTAATATAGTCTGTTACAGGTCGTGTTCGGGCTGTAACTTTTTCTCCATGAAGGAATTCTGATATTGCTTGCCACAAATGTTCAACTTAATGAGATAATGTGTCCTGCACAACAACTAGATGCTAAGCCTATGGACACAACCCTGTTAACATTGGCCGTAACCACCTACTCAAAGCACCATCGGGGGCATGTGTCATCTTACAGTGACATCTCTTGTTCACATTGGAATAGGTTTTTAAGGGCTCTATGAATGTATTGATTTGTTGAACAGTAACACCCTGTACTGTATACATATTTATTACCTTTATTTTTACCTTTTTATTCCTTGTGTCTGTGGTTCTTTGAAACAGTTCAAATTGAAACCATGTAATTATAATATCCCTTGTAATTACATTGAACAGCATATTCCTTATCATGTATTAAAGACTTATATACTTTTGAGTAACTTGATACAGATGTACAGAATTATAAGCCCTATCCACTTGCAATTGAGACAGCAGAGACTGGTCTTACTGTACTTCGATCTATCACAATTTTGACATCATTTTTTTTTTTTTTTTGACATAGATTCTATGATGTCATGGCATACAGTTATGATTCCAAATTGCTTTGGCATTTTGGAGTTGTAAATGTATGAATTCCAGACAATGCCATTATTCATGGAATTCAGTTTATATGTGAATGAAAATAAATCATCCAGATACAGGTGTCATTGCATTATAAACACTTAGATTTTCAGTCTTTTTTACAAAAATGAGTAGCACAAGATGTCTTTCTTTTTTCAGTTGTGGATGAGATATGGCAGACTTCAAATAATAGGGAATACCAAGTTGGTAAAATTGGCCCATACACGCTAACTTCCGAGTCCATCAGAAATCTACAAAGCACTTTATCGGATGAGGTATGTTATCAATGACTGTTATGTCTGTGTTGTGGTTTAACAGCTGAGTGAATTGGGTAATTGGTGAATTGCATTGCCCTGACTGCCTGTCCATTCATCTGTCTGTCTTTTGCACCTTTGTAATATCACCCTACTATTTTTATGTAGGCTCGCATGGTTTCATTTCTGATTATTTAAAACAGAATGAATGATTAATAATTATGAGAATTGTGCTGATGAATGAGTGATGAAATATCAACAAAAAAAGGAGATATTCATTTATTTATGCTTCTTGAAATGACTTTAACACCAAGTTTTGCACTACATACATGTAGTTTTGTTTTCTCTACCACATCCTGTTTAATGATTAAATATTGAATATTGGCAATGGGAAAAAATAGTTATTAAGACAAAGTGGCTACTGCTTCTACTATGAAATTTTAAAAGAATGGGTAAAATGAATTACGGTTAAAAAAATTTCCAAATTATATTCAAAAAAAAATATTGAAACAAGATATGACAGATATATCTGTATATTTGTTATATTATATTATAAAGGTTCTTGATTCCTATCTGCATCTACTGGCACAGTCTGGCAGTGGTAACAACTTGCATATCAACTGTGTGATTATGACATCGATTTTTGAGGGAACAGAGGAAATTCACACCTTACTGCAGAATGTAAGTAATTTTGTCATGAAGGTAAACTTTTCATTTTAGTCATACTGAAGATCACCCAATTTCTGCTTCATGAAGGATGAGCTTATAGCTGTCTGTCTAATACTACTGGTCATCACTTCTTGTCCAGAGAGTAACAGAAGAAGTACAAAAGTGCTCTAAATATTTTTATACTGTCCAAGGGCGAACATGTCAGTCACCTTGTTCAGAGATAAACTGGAAAAGTACTGACACGGTTTTATTGAAATTTGACATTTTCTAATTAATTTTGGTCAGTGTTAAGGTCACCGTTACTTAGAATATATTATGACACTTTATGTTTTGCCTTCCCTGACAAACAACATACATTAAAACAAGAAAGGAGAGGGTATTGATCACTTTTTATTGATAGTTCCAGTTTGGAACATGAAATATAAATGAACATAAATGTAAGCACATAGTTGTCAGTTTGTCTGTCACATCTGTCTGTCATTTCTGCTGAGCATCTTATCTGCCAATGTCAATGGCTTTTGATGTAACAGAATCTCCCAATTGGTCAATGATAACTAAAACTCTATAGCTGTTTGAGAAGCCCACACTTGTTAAAATCATTAAAATGTATACTATCTTATTAACACTGGTCTAACACTCAATGAATTTACCCCAGGTCAGTTTTTTTGTATTCTAATGAATTTTACACAAACCATCAATATTTTATCCAGCAAATTGTATTTTATTGTTCAAATTTCAGTGTATTGTAATTGTTCATATTTTACACAGGAGAATATTTATGACTATGATCACATTATTGGAGCAGTGAACGAAGGTGGTTCTCACTGGTCATTATTGGTAAGCATTTTTACTCACATCACTCACCCCTTTCTTTGTTCTAACATGCATAGCAGGGATATGTTGTGTCATGAATCCATGTGCAAGTATTGCTACTAACTTGATTTAGGATGATTTTGTGCATTAAAAAAATGTTTATAAACGTAGAGCATTCAGATAAGTAAATTTACAAACAATTAAGATATGAAAATATTTAAAAGAAAATTATATTTAATAGTCCTGAGACCTGCTTTGACTACTCCGAATTGCTTTTGAACACTTGTTGAATTTTTTCTAAGATCATTTGTCCAAGTGATAGAAAGATCATATACATGAACCCTCTTGGAGAGATTTTTCATACTGCACAGCAACTGGTGCAGCGTTGGTAGTAAGTCAGGTTCATGAGTGTTGACGTTCTTAGTTATTCCCCCAGACAACACAGTTGTAAGGACGTGTCCTGGAATCATCTTGTCTGACTGTCCAGTCAGCAGTCGAGTTTTCTTCTTTTCTGATCAATAACTAAAGAACACTTTGGCCCATAGTCCTCAAATTTGGTGGGGAGATTGATCATGACCGGTAGATAACCCGTATTGATTTTTAGGTAGTCAGTAGGCCAAAGGTCAACATTGATGGCTGTAGTTTTGCTTGTCCTATCATTAACTATAGAAAACTGGCCCATAGTCTTAAGATTTGGTAGGGATATTAATCATGATCTTTTAAAAGGCTTATCCAGTCAGTTAAGTAAAGAATGTGTTGGCCCACACTCATCAGATATGGTAGGGAGGTTTATCATGACTAGTAGATACCTCCTATTGAAACTGAGATCAGTAGGTCAAAGGTCGTGGTCACAGTGACCTTGAACAAATATAACTTGTCTGATCAATCAGTAATGCTTTAGCTTACAGTCCTGTGGTTTTGAGGGGAGGTTGTTCATGACGGGTAGTTGACTCTTACTGATCATGAGGTCAGTAGGTCAAAAGTCAAGGTCACAGTAATCTCCAAAGAAGAAAGCGCCTTTTTCAAGGTCCCTGAGACTATGTTACTTTTAATCAAATATCATTGGCCAGTTACATAATTCCACACTTCAAAATAACATGTTACCATGTCCGACAAAGCTGTGTGCAGGGGTTATTTGTGCCATGATAACGGCAGTTCTAGTTTCTGTTTATTTATTTCAGAAGTTGCATTATAGTACACTTAAAAAATTGCAAACAGACATTTTGCTATTTAATAAAAAATACTCTCGCATAATTTAAAATACATGTATTATTACTTTAGAGATGTCCCTTTGACCAAAATAGAAATTTCTGTAATGGAGAAAGGTATCTCCTTGAATAAAATGCAATGTGCTAAGAACTAGAGTATACAAATGTATACGAGTTTGAAGGTATTGTTTAATGTTACAAACATCTGTCTTGTAGATCCATCAGGTAGAAATATTTTGTCTGAATTTTGCAATTTTTAGGCTGTATTCTTGTTAATTTTGCATTTCAGTGCACTATTTATTATCATTTTCATTACAGATTTTGCATTACATGTTACTGCTGTCTATTCAAAAATCTGTTTTAATCTAAACTACATGTACCTGTAAGAAGGAAACTTGTTATGAACCTGTACTGTGAACCTCAAACACTGATTACAGTGAAGACCTCACATGTATAGATGTATATTAATCATACTTGAATAAATATGTTTCAGTTATGCATATCTCTTCAAATGTTACTAAGGCATTTCTGTGCTCTCCCTTATAAAATTCAGCTGATCCTTCATAGTGGTTACTGTTCTGAAGAATTTGAACTGACCCTACAATCTTTGTATTATACTTTATTGAATATTATTAAATATAAATGTTTCGAATGCATTTTAAATTAACACAATGCATCAAGAAGAGACTAATCCCTATATGTTCTGCAGAGTTGTAAGACAAATTGTCCTTGTTTTTCCCTTTATTGATGGACCCAACCAACAATCTGTAAAAAAATTATATGACTTTCAATGTTTTCTTTTCAGTGCTTTTCTCCATCAACGTTTCCTTTCGAAAGTGGACTGTCATGCACCAGAGTTGTGGTCGTTGGAATGCCCTCCACATGCCAAGCAGGCAGATGGATTGTCATGTGGAATATATGTTTTAAAGGTTTGCAAGTTCTGGGTTCCAATCTTACTTTGAATGAATTATCTTTCTAATGAGGAAGCCATCCAGCTGGCTTATTTCAGGTTGGTTGTTCTATCCAGTTGCTCTCTCATGCAAGAATAAAGCCCGGAGGAGCATTTACGGTATTCCTGCACTGTTACAGTTGGAAATTTGCCTTATGACCAACACTGTTCTGTCTGACTGAAAGCCAATCAAGACTATGATACATATGAACCTCACTCTTACAGGAAATATACTACAATCACTCTAAATTATAATTGGTAATGAAAATAACAAAGCTTCATAATAATTTGTGGTTTTTTGTGATTTAACTTAGTAAGTCTGCAGTTCCAGTTGACACTCTTTCAACCTTATGCTGTCTCCCATCTACATATATGTATATTTGTCTGCACAGTCAACATGGCAAAGAATAGGTGCGAAATCCAGTAAGAACATAAGAACAGTGCTGATGTCCATAATAATATTGTTATATTTCAGTTAGCAGAATGTTACCTTACTAAAGGAAGCCTGCTTTTCAAGTGGAATAAGGAACAAGTACTTCAGGCAAGGAGAGCTATAGCTGCACAGCTACTTTTTAAATCAGGTACTCAATGATCAAAAGTTATTTCTGATATATATGAACAGCTATGTCTGTCCTTGGTTGGACTTGGTTTTTCACGCTACAGCTATGAAACTTTACATATTGAGGAAGCTTTGCATGCACATTTATTTTTGATATTTGCTGGCCTTGATTAGTTCATATTTGTACAATATATGTGTGTGAAAAAAGAAAAGTCTTCATGTAATAAACATTAAAATACGTTTCTATATGTGAAGTAGAATTTATATTCAATGACATATGATATCTAGTGTTTGAATGCTTCAGTTCTACAACACAGTCTGTCTTTTATGAAATATGCAATACAAGTAGTATGATCATTTTGCTTTGTATATTATATATTTCTAAAATATAAACTGTTGACAAAGTTTATCTTAAGATAGTTGGGATTGCTTGCCACCCAACTTTAATCCAGTTACAAGTTGGTTCATTTACTATTTTTAGAGGAAGGAAGAGATAACATGCAGTTGCAAGGAAAGAAATACTGTCTTCGAGAGCAAAGAAAAATAGTAAGTGATAAAGTTTTCCAGAATGGGACGTTGATCTTTTCTTCTACTTCTTTGATCTAGATTAAGCAATTTATCAGTTGTTTTGACAAGTACTTTTGTTTTTCAAATGCATGTATACATCATTTGTAATCTTACAACTCGTATGAATATCCAAAGAAAAAAAGAGACCTGTACAATTGAAATCGGTATCTGCCTCATTCAATATACCATCCACAGAACAAAGTTATAAAGGGGCTGTACTGGATTTATTTTGTTCATCCAGCTGGTCATTTGTAGATAAAATAGACACAATATTTCATGTGTTTCCTCTCCCTAACTTTCATTACAACTTCGCAAGCTTTATTGTTTATGATCATTATATGAAACAGTATAGCAACTATGGTTCCAAATATTTAACAGGTCTTTTATTTGATCAATTTCTGTCCCTGTTAGCAAAGTGATTCTTTTAGGTCTGTTGATATGCATGTAGTCTTGGTCTGCACTTCTCACAAACCGATGGGTAGATTCAGTGTAACTTCACAAGAAAACAAGCATGAAGTCAAGTAGTGTATATCATAAGGAAAATCTGTAAAGATTTTACACCTCAAGCGAGGTTTCGAACCAACAACGGTGAGGGGCAAGTGATTAGAAGTCAGTGACTCTTAGAACCATTCCGTGGATGCGCCTAAGGCCTTTATAAATAATAAAGGTTATTTGATCTACCTCTCTTGTAAACAGTTTTATTGACAAGCCCCCTTGCAGTGAGTTCAAATTTGTCGCCACTTTTTGCGGATGTATCTGTCAGTGCATCGATCTGTTTGTCTGTCTGGAGTTGTCTGGGCCATATCTTGCTCATGCTTTGAAGGATTGCAAAATAATTTTATATAAATGTTCACATGATGGGTGATGTGTCTCGCACAACACCCATGTCCGACGTTTGGGGGCGAGTTCAAAAGCCCTTTTGCATGACTTATACATTCTTAAAGGGAATTTAATATGACTTTTCACAAATGTTCTCCATAGTAAGGCAGAATGTCCCACACAAAAATCAGGTTTATGTAGCAAAGGTCAAGATTACTTTATGAAACTTGTAAAGTGGGCCCTTTGGGCATGCTTTTTAAAGATAATTGAATATAGTACGAGTTCAAGCCCAATGTGTGCATGTGTATAGGGGGTATTCCTCTTTTTCAGTTTGTATTGCTAAAATGTACGTTTCCATATCTAATGCTTAAAAGACATGTATTCCCTTTGGTTGTTGACTTATATAAAGTGACATTAATGCTGGCATACTTGACCTGTTGTGTTACACTGACTTGCTTGTGTAAGTTTTGCATTGAAGTTTAGCATGATAGTTTTGAGTATTTGAATTTTTTTATCATATTCTGCTAGGTATGACATCTTGTTTATAATCCTTTCCTTACCATTAATTGTTAAATTATTTAAGGAAATTTAGTAGTGATAATTATGCTGCTTTAATTCAGGCTACAAGATCATCTTTCATCTACACAGAGACAAAAAAAAAGAGCAGACCTAGATACTGTACGTGTGGAAAGACGGATGATCACAGGTTAGAATTTTTATTAACAATTATCTTAATTGTTCTCAAGAAAAAAAGGGATAATATAGATCTATACTGTAAGAAAAATGGTGCTGTGGCTGGACACTGTCTAGATAAAAATTTGGATCTGTTATCAGGCAGGAGGATTAGTGAAGAGTGCAAAATCTGCCCAAGCAACAGAATGGACTTAAGATGAATTGAAATTTCAGGGGAATCTCAGGTCTTATGGTTGAACAGCCTATACATACATTATCTGTTGCAGTTTCTGATGTTAATTAAAATTAGTTTGTACTTCTGACATATAAGTTTTCACTTTCATAGGTCTCATTTATTTACAGTATATGCATTTTCTTCCATAATTTTTATGCAGGAAATACTGGTATTGTGAAAGCTGTGACAACTGGTTTCATCCAGAATGCCAAGGTTTTAAGGTTGATGAAGAGCCAGAACATTTTTTCTGCAACTCTTGTATTAAGGTAGAATACTTGAACATTGTTATATTTCACATTAAGCCATTTTCATCTACATTTAATTTCACTACATTTGAAATGATTATAGAAGTTTGATTCAGCCACTGAGCATAGCTTCAAAGCAAAGCTTAATATTTCATTTATACATCAATTGAAAACTAGTTGTGTCATTATCTGCTTTTGGAGTACTCATTTAGTTAGTTTAGTTTAGTTTAAGTTTATTTTAGCACAATGTACATGTACATAACATCATTTATATTTAGGAGGAACTCTTTCACTTTTCAAAGAAATGTTAGTGATCAAAAGATGTTGCCTATTTATGACTTGGTCAATTCATATAAAAGCACATTTAACATATCTCAATCCATTAGTTTAATAGCATAATTATATATATATATATAAATAATTATACTATGAAAAGGGTTACAGAGAAGTTGTAAAACCTTATTTCAGACAGGTGTAAGTGTGCCAATGAGTGATGAACTTCCTCACAAAAGTGCTGATGATAATGTGATGGGAAATGCAGATGATTATGACATTGCTACAGGTGTAAGTGTGCCAATGAGTGATGAACTTCCTCACAAAAGTGCTGATGATAATGTGATGGGAAATGCAGATGATTATGACATTGCTACAGGTATTAGCATCTACATTTCAAATTCAAGTTTTGGTACAATGAAATATTTTCAACTTTATCGCCTTATTTACTAATGTTTTTATCCCCCGCCGCGAAGCGGGAGTGGGATATAGGAATGCAGTCCGTCCATCCGTCCGTCAGTCAGTCCGTCAGTCTGTCTGTCCAGATTGGCCTGAATATAGCTTTTTAACTGTTGAAGTGAATTTAATGAAGTGTCATATACTGATATATAAGAATGAGAGGAAGGGCATCATGCAAGAGTCATAGATCTGTTTGCATTATCTCACTTTATGTATGGAAAATACTGATTTGAGGAAGCTTCATTCTGTGCTGACATATCTCCCCACTACCTCGTAAGCAGCAGTGGGGTATATGGCTGTCGTTAGACTGCACTCTTGTTATGCATTTAGATTTGCCCTTATCCATCTGTCTGTCTGTCTGCAATCGCGAATAGATACTTGTGTGGCTAGGGGAACACCTGATAACAGTAAATATATTTTGATGCTATTCATTCCGTAAAGCTTTTATATGGCTAATTTCTTTTCTGCGGCTAAAAGAACAAAGGGGAGAACAAAGGAGTAGCCATATTATTTACTTGTCCGTCCCTCTGTCCATAAAATGTTGTGTACAACATAGCTCCAAAAGTGCAGGAGTTAGATTCATGAAACTACAGGATTGTTTGTCAACATGTGTAGTTGTGGGGTTTTGCCAGCGGATTCATACAGTATGATAGAGTTATTTCCCTTGACTTAGTAAAAATTTGCCAGTTTCAACTTGTGTCGTCTGTAGCTCAAAAAGGATTTGACCTAGAGTCATAAAACTTTACAGGAATGTTGATCAGCATGTGTAGTTGTGCACCTGGGGTTTTGCTTGTGCATTTATTTAGTATTTGCAGACCTATTATGCCCCCACCCGATCCCACCTATGCATGCGCAAATCACAAGAATAATGTTCACCTTTTGGTCACAGTGTTAGAGCTGACCTCCGCAGACACTAAATTTAGCACATGAGCCAAACCAATTCTGATATGAAAAACTTGTTGCCCATTATCACCCATATCATTACTGTTATTTCATATATTATCTTATTCACATTATCATTCATCATTATTATCATTGGTCATTAAGGAACATTTCCAATGTGAAAGTGATGTGTGACACAGGGCTATCTTAGCCAACTTGTTCTATATATTTTTCTGAACTGCTATTTTAGAACAAACCACAGAAAGTCTTGGAGAAGAAACCCAAGGATATACAGACAGACCTGAAGAGGAAACAGTAGTTTGTCCTGAACATGTACAAACGTCAGAAAGTAGCCAGAAGGAAACTGAAGTACGCCCAGAGAATATTGAAGAAGAAAACATAGAACAAGATGATGATTTTCAACCAACTCCATGGTTTCAGCCGGTGAAAAAGGGTACATTTGCATGCATCAGTATAACTTAAAGCATAACTCACTTGCATTTATGTTGGATTTCAGATAAATCCTTTGTCATAAATTGATTGTTGTGAATTGAGTATAGAACCAGTCAGATCCCATGTTACGGGCCCTTATTGGCAAAATTAGACAAATTAGCCTTGTCCACATGATAGTGGTTTCCTTATTAGATTTTACGAAATCATTTACCACATTTAGACTTAGGTCCCGTTCTTGAAATGGCTGAATGCTGTCATGCATTCTAGAGTTATTGCCCCTTAAGGCATCAAAATAGGCATATTTTACCTTGTTGCTTATATATTTTCCTTAAAAAGTTCATTCAGATGAATGATACTGAGCAAGCAAGAACTCATTATTATGTTATTATTTCAGGTCAAAAATTGCCTGCTGGTTTGTATTATAAAGTTAACCTTCAAACAGGTGAAACAGTAGCAAGACTTCTAGAAGGAACTAAACAGTACAAGCTGTGGGAAGACAAACAGAAAGCTGGTCAAATTTCTAAAGCAGTACCAAAAGTAAGTATTGATGTAAATAATCTTCAATAGCATTCTATCACCAGACTCTTTTTTGTTGACTTCCGGTGAAGTCATTGCCAAGCATTTATTATTCTGGAGCAAGTAGTCATGTGTTGTCCACAAATTACTATTCCTGAATTATGTCTCCCCCAGAAGTCTGGGGAGACATATTGTTTTTCCCCTGGATGTCTGTCAGTCTGTCTTTCAGTCTGTCTGTCTGTCACAACTGTGTCCGCTCCATAACTTCCTCATGCATCAATGGAATTTAATGAAACTTGGTACAAATGTTCACCATCATGAGAGGATGTGCAGAGTGCAACAACCAGGTTCCTAGCTTCAAGGTCAAGGTTACACTGAGGTCAAAGGTCAATACTGGGGGAGACATTTGTTTTTGTGACAAAAACCCATCTAGTTTTTGTGTGTGTGTTTTTTTTTTTACATTCTGAATCCAATAGGCATTATTAATGAAAAAAAAAATCTGGATCATGTGATAACCAGAAAAGTACTTTGATATTTTCATGAAACTTTGTACAAGTGTAAAGGGCAATGTCAAGATTATACACAACTGTTTTTTAGGTCATGCCACTGTCACTAAAAAAGATAAAACTTGTACTGCAATAATATTAAACATACTCAATTGATATATTTTTTAGAATTAGTATGTATGAACATTGCCTGGATCTCTACCTAAAAAGGTCACTTACTAAAAATAGATTGTTCTAATATTCCCCATAGGGCCTTTTTTTATTGATTGATCTCTTTCATATTTGACAATGTTCCAGGCATTGACTTCAACCTTTACTGAGGTCAAGGTAAAGGTCACTATCACTAAAAATTGATTTTTCTACTGTTCCTCATAGGGCCTTTATTTATTGATTGTACGGGTACATATTTTACATGAATGTACCTTGATTTGACTTCCACCCTTATTGAGGTCAAGGATATGGTCACTGGCGATAACTCAGGGAGGGGCTTTTTAACTGGTTGGGGGATTCCTGTATTGCTTGCAATACTGATAAAGCCTTCTTATTGCAGGAACATGTAGAACCTGTGCAGTCACACAAGTCCTCTGAATCTGATGATTCTGCGGAACCCGAGGAAGAGAACTTCTTCATAACTAAGACAATAGCCAGTAATAATGTATGTATAGTTTATATATTTCTTACTTTGACAGTTCTTAATTCGCAAAAGTACATGAGACATATGGAAAAGTCTGATATTACCAATCAATAATCATTGTTTACAAAACTTATGATTACACTTTGCACTGCACTAATCTGTAAGATCCAAGATCAACTTATTGTCTACTGAAATGGCCCTCTTCTAATTCGCGAGAAAGGATTCAAGTATAGCAGGTATACTCGAGGGAAGTAATAGCGATTGCCTGAAATCCACAGTTGGAACTGAGTTCATTCCCTTGCTCATTAACTGTTCTGGCAAAATTATTTTATGCCCCCGCTATAAAAATGGCAGTGGGCATATAGTGTTATCCCTGTCCGTGTGTATGTTAAGAATTGTCTGGTGAGTGGGTGAGGCATATAATTATTTTCTCTGTGACAGTTAATTAGATAAAATTATCAAAGTTATCAAATTGGCATATTTATATTGATAAAATGTCAAGTTTTGCAACAAACTCCAGCTGAAAAAAGTAAACCTCTGGTTTTGGGATACCAAGTTAATATTTTAATGCATGATGCATATATATGGATAATCTTTATCACAAAGAAATTAACTGTCACACTTGAACTACCTGTAGGGGCACTACATTTAATCTGAAAATAAGTTTTAGTTACACCTTTTTACTTTTGTTTGGCAGATTGATGTGGCAGTTTCGAGAGCGGAGAGCATAATCAAACTCACAGAAAAGTAATATTCATATTTGTTTGTTTTTGTTAAGCTGTAACAGATTGAATACCCATAAATTAAGTCTAAAATAAGTGTGTAGACATAATTCTGATGTTGGATACTTCATGTTAATATTTGTAAAGCATCTAACACTGGTTCAAAAATATTTCAGTGAATTTAAAGTATGGTTTCTCAAGTGTTGAGTGATGTAAGGTTTATGTGTGCATTGTTGGAATGTCATAAATTTGTGTGATAAAATTGATTTGGTAGTCATGCTTTACCCAACACAGAAGTTTTACTATATTGAGGATGTCAATCTGTCTATCATTTGTCTTGTTACTGCTAGTGCAGGTATCAAGATTGTGTGTATTGTCAGATGTTTGCACTCAGTTTCTCTGTACATGTACTTCACAGATTGTTAGTGGGAAGGTTTGGATTTTCTGTTTCTTTCTGTGGTATTATATCTACTCAAGGAGAAATAGCATTTTAAACTAAAGAAATATTAATGAAAAAAAAAAAAAATTTGAAAACTTGAGTTTTTTTATGTCCCCACTTTAGAGGGCATTTAGATTGCCCTTGTCTGTGCATCCATCTGAAAATGTGTGTCAGCAGTGCACCTGGCCTTTGTTTTGTGGCCATGCCTAGTAAAAGCAAAGTTATGGGCATTTTTTATTTTGCCAATAAAATCTTGTGTTGCTCATCTCAAAAACTAGTTGAGCCAAAGTCTAATAACTTTATAGAACTGTTACCCACACTCAGTTTTTTGTGCACTGCACATTTGGTTTGTGGCCATGCCTAGTAAAAGCAGAGTTTTGGGCCTATGTTAATTTTAACCACAACAAAATCTTGTGTCGCTGGTATCTCCAAATCAAATTGAGCCAAAGTCAAGAAATTTTATAGAAGTATTAACCACCATAAGATGTTATGCCCCTGACATTTGGTTAATGGCGTGTCCTGTAGAAGGAGAGTTATGGCCCTTTATGCATTTTATCCTTGCACAGGGAAATTCTATGTTAACTTTAAGCCAAGATGTTATTTCAGTACCAAGTTCCCTGAACATTTATCAGCTCTGAACATAAAACTGTCCTTCGCTTTTCTGACAATGGCTGGAAGTGGGCGCATTCCTGTCCTAGTCACACGGACACATTTCTAGTGTTGGTTATTTTATAACGTATATATTTCATAAATAAAAAAGTTGTGTTTTGAGAAGCTACGTCTACTTTCAGTTATAACTGAAATTTATGTTTGTATGTTGATTATCAAGTTGGAATTAAATCTTTTTTTGATAATGAAATTTTAAGTTTTGATATGAGATTCAGCTAAGTATCACCACCAAAAAAAAAATCTGTCATGAAAGTAATATGATAATTTATGCTAGAATTGTAATAATACTGTAATACTTCTTCTTACAGAAAGCAACCATGGATGAGAAGGCATTATGACTTCTTGAAATTAAAAAAGGTAGTTGGAAAGGGATATGGCTATTCAGTATTCAGTACACAGGCAATCTTATTTGTTAAACAGGAGATGAACAACAAATTCTTTACTGATGTCACAAGGTAAGAAATTTAAAAAAGGGGGCCCTTCTAGTATAGTTTAATATGCAATAGTATTCGGGCTTTGGTAGTTACACTCCCAAAAACCAGTTTAGGGTGTATGTACGAGTGTCAGTCCAGTCCAGTCCAGTCAGTCAGTCATTTTCAGGTTGTCCGGATGATGACTCCTTAATGTGATGAAGGATTGAAAAAATATTTTTATGTCCCTGGAAAAAGCGACATAGAGTAATGGCACTGTCTGTCATTCTGTCTGCTAAATCTTGTCCGAGCTTCATAGTCAAAACCGTTTGGGGATTTCATTTAAACTTCTTATGAGCCTAGTTGTGCATATTTTCAAGCTTTTCTGTTCAGATTATTTCTGGCAGTTTTGAGCCCTTGATAGTCATTTTCGAGGACAGTTTGTCCAGACTAGTACTCCTGTAGTACTAATGGAATTCAAATGAAAATTAATAGGATTGATTATTACCAGTTTGAATTGCGCATATATTATGGGTTTTACGTTTTAATTATTTTTGACAAAGTTATGACCCCTTGAAGTTTGTATACAAGTAAACACACAGTCTTGTCCGTGCTTTCCATAAAAGCTGGGGGGATTTCAGTTTCACTTCATAGGAATGTCTTCTATTATGTTTATTTGTACGTGTCATTAGGGTTTTATGCTCGAATTATTTTTGACACAGTTACGAGCCCTTATTTGTCATTTTTAGTAAAGTTTGTCAGGAATAATTCTCCTATCCTACTGAAGGAATTTAAATGAAAATTTACAGTTGCGCATATATTCATGGTTTTAAGGTTGAGTGAATTTTAACAAAATTATGGCCCTTTGAATTTTGTTACATAAAGACAACACACAGTCTACTCTCTGCCTCATGGCCAAATCTGCTAGGAGATTTCAGTGAAACTTTACAGGAATGTATGTCACCAAGCCTTATTGAATGTTGGAGTGGAGGGGGGCGGGTGCATTACAGACTTTACCGTTATGTGATTTTCAATGAAGTTGTGGTACTTTGATTTATTTTGGGGGCATTTGTCACTTAATAGTGATAGCTGTTTTGTAGTTTATGCAATAGATTACAGTGTGACAGTGCGTGAATTTCTGTGTGCCATAAACTAGGCCGTGAATACTTTGATATATTTCATTTGAATTTTTGTTGGCTTGCCAAGAAAAAGACTAATTCTGTTGAATTGTATATACATATAATCCTGATAGTGTTTTGGAATGTTAGTGGTCATGGAAGCTTGTTCATCTTGCTTGTTTTCCCATTTTATCATGTCAAGCAGAGTTAGGGACTTCCATTTAGCAAAGAAAATGAAAGTTAAACCTTGTGTTGTTCAAATCGTATAGGATTCTGCAGATGCACAGCATGCAAGGTTTTGAATTTGATTCTTATTTACAAGAGTCCAGTCAGGTCTGATTACTACTAAATTTCACTGTTGTTTTTTCCTTTTCAGTAAAATATATACAAAGCATGGATGAATAATTGGAATGGAAGATGAAAATATGAAGAAAATATTTCTTGAAGACAGATTGTAAGGAATTCAGATTTCAAATATTGCTTATTTTATCTACATTTTATATATTTTATATAGCTCATATTTTATCTAAAATATATTGGTGTAATAGTTCTGAGGTGTTTGATCAGAGTTATTGAAGTACATAATTACCTTGATTATACATCAGTAAAATTGTATGAGGAGCTATCTACTGTACTCACTCAGATTTCTTAAGTTTTTGGGCACTAAAATTGTTTTCACTGTAATGTTATTTATCGATGGATTTTTTCAAACTTAATACTTCCTCTTTGTCATTACCCACACTATATATTATGAAAAAGTCAATATCTTTCTTATAAGTATGTCCAATTTTTGGTGAAAATAATGCATTTAAATGTCTGTCCTTTTCAAATGTATTATATTCAAACATTAAATCTCTCAATATCATCCATATTGTATATGATTGGTTATGTCTGTTTCATATATTTCAGAGTTGTGCAGCTTTCTCATTTTAGGTCAAACTTTTTTTTGCCCTTTCACTCAATCTCATATTTCAAAATTCATCATTGCCAATTACATCATTTGACACCTGTTACATAGCTCTGACACTGATGCCCGCCGGCTTAGCTCAATA
Source organism: Cyclina sinensis (assembly GCA_012932295.1). Classification (NCBI taxonomy): domain Eukaryota; kingdom Metazoa; phylum Mollusca; class Bivalvia; order Venerida; family Veneridae; genus Cyclina; species Cyclina sinensis. The sequence continues at coordinate 18,943 of JAAONU010000166.1, forward strand.
GGTAGAGCACTGATCTACGAATCAAGCAATCATGAGTTTGAGTGCGGGGGCGAGGATTATGTTCTCCATGATGATTTGATAGATTCCATAGTGTATTAAATCATTCATCCTCCACCTCTGATTCATGTGGGGAAGTTTGCAGTTACTTGCAGAGACAATTTAGTATTTGTCCAGAATCCAGGAACACTGGTTAGGTTAACTGCCCACTGCTACATGACTGAAAAAGTTTGGAAAACAGCATTAAACCCAAAACAAACAAAATCTTACACCAATATATTTTACAGTTAAGCCCTTTCTGGTTACAATATTTGAATGTTAAATTTCTTATTTCTTAGTGGATTTGTGTCAAAGTACAAAATAGTCCTTCGCCATTACCACTTACATAGGTCTATAACTCTCGATGCAATATTTCATGAACTATCGCCCCTTTTTAAATATAGTGTATCAGTTTAACCTAGTTTGCATTTACATTATATACATGCATTGGGTTTAGGTTAGATTTTGATGGACTTCCACTTTTTTATTTTTCACTCAATGTATTAGCATCAAACTTAATTCGTGATCTAAAATTTCAGTTTAGCATATGTATACCTGCTACATGTTCTGGTGACAGAAGGTTTGGCTGCCATTCTCCAACATTGTACAGGCTTATCATACAAAGAGGCAGATGAGGAATGTAGGGCAGTAGAAGGTAGCAGTGATATCCAAGCTTTAAAAGCTGGAATTATTATGAGTAAGATTCTATAAGAATATTACATATGCTTTAAGTATTTCTTTTAACATATCTCTAGGTCTTCGTACAGCAATTTAAAGTAGCTTCACATATACTATGGAGAACCTATTATATAATGTACAGATAACATAAGCCTTTGAGCACCTTTTGTCCACTATTTCTGTCTAGGCTGCAAGCAGGTGATGTTATTTTCTTCTGTAAGAAGTTAATAACCTTAATAACTACCAAAAATGTAAGGACGATGCTTTTTCTAATTTGTCAGGAAGCTGAAATTTAAATTCACGGGTTTTGTAGTCTCAAAGTACATAAACTTTTCTCTTCACCTGGACTTAGCTGGCTGAGTTTATGGTAATCAACCTTGCAATATTGTCAGCGTTGCCTCTTGGTTTCAGCTTTGGGTACAACTGGGAGATATACGTCATTTCAGTAACTTAATTGTTTTTGTTAAGTCATGCTTTGTTCTCTGTGGTCTGTTTGTGATATTGATTTGGAACTACATATTTACAAATTGTAGATTCATTATTTTTTCTATTTAATACATTCAGGTGCAGAAAAAAAGAAACAGTTAGAAGAGAAGTCAAAACACATGAAAGGGTTCTAGGGAGAAATTTTGGACTGGTAAAGAAATGGGAAGTACATAACAACAGAAATAAAAATGTTACAGGATTGGTTTGATTGAGTCTGTTCATAGACGGTACACAGCAAACTACCATCTACATCCTCTATCCCATGATTGAGCAGTACTCAACATTTACACATGTTCAAGTCATTCTTTACGATCTTTAAAGATCAAAATATACAAGCCCTGATTGTATGTATGGGGAGACATGTTACAACCACCAAACAATGCTGTGACAATACAATGGAGAAGTAAGAGAACATTAAAGTTTGCTCAGCTTGAAAAATATGATAACCATGAATTGAGGATGTGCATGACAGACTTCGATGTGTCTGTCTAAGGGTTGCAGAATTATGGCCCTTTGAATTAGGCAGCTTACAGATGTTGATGTACAATCTTGTTGAGTGAACTTTTTCCACTGGAATGAACATTGTAACATATAATGACCATGATGTGTAGATGTGCATGACATATTTTTTGTCTGCCTTAATTGTGATGTTTTGAAGTTACTGCTCTATGAATTAGGCAATAATATAGTGTGGTATTCAACAGGTGTTGTTTTTATGCCCCCACTTTGGGGGGGGGGGGCATTTAGATTTGCTCGTGTCCGTCAGTCCGTCTGAAAATTTTGTGTCGCACATAGCTCCAAAAGTGCCTGAGCTAGAGTCATGAAACTTTACAGAATTAATGGTCAGCATGTGTAGTTGTGCACCTTATGTTTGCTTGTGGATTCATTCAGTATTGGTGGAGTTATTTCCCTTGACTTAGTAAAAATTTGCCAATTTCAACTTGTGTTGTCTGTAGCTCAAAAAGTATTTGACCTAGAGTCATAAAACTTTACAGGAATATTGTTCAGCATGTTTAGTTGTGCACCTGGGGTTTCACTTATGGATTCCTTCAGTATTGGCAGAGTTATTTCCCTTGACTTAGTAAAAATTTGCCAATTTCAGCTTGTGTCGTCTGTAGCTCAAAAAGGATTTGACCTAGAGTCATAAAACTTTAAAGGAATTTTGGTCAGCATGTGTAGTGGTCCACCTGGGGTTTTGCTTGTTGAATACTTCAGTATTGGTAGAGTTATTTCCCTTGACTTAGTAAAAATTTGCCAATTTCAACTTGTGTCGTCTATAGCTCAAAAAGGATTTGACCTAGAGTCATAAAACTTTAAAGGAATGTTGGTCAGCATGTGCAGTTGTGCACCTTGGGTTAAGCTTGCGGATTGCTTCAGTATTGGTAGAGTTATTTCCCTTGACTTAGTTAAAAATTGCCAATTTCAACTTGCGTCGTCTATAGCTCAAAAAGGATTTGACCTATAGTCATAAAACTTTAAAGAACTTTAAAGAAATGTTGGTCAGCATGTGTTGTTTTGCACCTGGGGTTTCACTTGTGGATTACTTCAGTATTGGCAGAGCTAGAATGCCCCCCACCCGATTATTATATATTGTTTTATATAGCCTGTATTGTTCTTGCCCCATACAGTATGTACAGCAATAGTCAAAAATAGGCAGAAAATAAGCATTATAAAATAGTATTTTCATGTCTTCCATAAAAAAATAAAGGATATGTTTACATAAGGCTATTTCAGCATTCAGTTTCTTACATACAGCATCAATATCAGGTTGCCAACTAAGGATATTATTAGTATGTACACCTTAAACTGTCTGTACTTTCAATATTCTCAATATGGGTGTCATTCAATTTCAGTACTAATACTTGCGATGCTTAGAAGAAATTAGCATGTATTTAGCTTTTTGTGGATGTAAAGATATATTATTTGTGATGCACCAATCAGTAATCAGTCAAGATTAGATTATAGTTAGTCTTAAATGTAACAAGTTTCATAGTACTTGAAATTTAATTAATTACATTTACCAAAGTAATTGTAATATTATGAATTACATTTACAAAAACCATGAAATGATAATTGTATTTTAATTGAGACAATCAATGTAATGGTAATTATGTCCACCTACCCCCGACCCTGTTTGTCTGTCTGTCACACTTTGTTTCGCTCAATAACTTCAGTACCATTTTAACAAATATGATTGGTCTTATTGAGTGAATGATCCCTATTACTTTTGGGGTCAGTACCTAAAATATCAACAGGGCCCGAAATGTGAAAATCGTTTACGCTCAATAACTAGAGTTCCATTTGGCCCAGAGTCTTCAAACTTCATATGATGATTGCTCTCATTGAGTGGATGATCTTTATAATTTTTCGGGTCACTTCCTCAATGGACAAGGTCACCAGGGCCCGAAATATGAAAATCGTTTCTGCTCAATAACTACAGCTTCAGTTGGCCCAGAGTGCTATGAAACTTCATTGGATAACTGTTGTGTCGCCTGCTACAGAGTAGTTGCGACATGTAGGGATCACTTCTCCGTTGTCTGTCTGTCCAGCCATCCGTCACACAACTCCTCAGAACCTACTGGTGCAATTTTATCCAAAGTTTACTGGAATGGTCAGTACCAAGTGTAGTTGTGCATACCATCGGCATTTTTTGGTTCAGTGATTTTTGATAGTTATGGCCTTTTAATGATTTTTATTTTTAAAGTTTTCCGGACTACCTCTCTGGCACTAATGATGAAATTTGAATGAAACTTTACAATAATGATCAATGCCAAGTGTAGTTGTGCATATCATGAGCATTTTCCGATTCAGTTATATTTGTTTGAGTTATGCCTTTTAATGATTTTTAGCCCGACTATTCGAAGAATAAGGAGAGCTATTGTACTCACCCTGGCGTCGGCGTCACACCTTGGTTAAGTTTTTGCGTGCAAGATGGTTAAGTGTCTATATCTTAGTAATGGATAAAGATATTGGATTGAAACTTCACATAAGTGTTCTCAAGCATCTAAGGGGCATAATTAATCAAGGTAGATAACTTTTGGTCAAATTTTGTGCAAATTATAGCCCTTTTTCGACTTAGAAATTTTGGTTACGTTTTTGCGTGCAAGATGGTTTAATGCTTATATCTTAGTAATGGATGTAGATATTGCATTGAAACTTCACACAAGTGTTCTCAAGCATCTAAGGGGCATAATTAATCAAGGTAGATAACTTTTGGTCGAATTTTGTGCAAATTATAGCCCTTTTTCGACTTTGAAATTTTGGTTAAGTTTTTGCGTGCAAGATGGTTTCATGCTTATATCTTGGAAATGGATGCATGTATTGGATTGAAACTACACACAAGTGTTCTCAAGCATCCAAGGGACATATTTAATCAAGGAAGATAACTTTGGGTCGAATTTTGTGCAAATTATAGCCCTTTTTGGACTTAGAAATTTTGGTTAAGTTTTTGCGTGCAAGATGGTTTAATGCTTATATCTTTGAAATGGATGTAGATATTGGATTGAAACTTCACACAAGTGTTCTCAAGCATCTAAGGGGCATAATTAATCAAAGTAGATAACTTTTGGTCGAATTTTGTACAAATTATAGCCCTTTTTCGACTTAGAAATTTTGGTTAAGTTTTTGTGTGCAAGATGGTTTCATGCTTATATCTAAGAAATGGATGTAGGTATTGGATTGAAACTTCACACTAGTGTTCTCAAACATCAATGGGGTACAAATTATCAAGTTAGATAACTTTTGGTCGAATTTTATGCAAATTATAGCTCTTTTTTCGACTTAGAAATTTTGGGCAAGATGGTTTCATGCTTATATCTTAATAATAGATGTAGATATTAGATTGAAACTTCACACAAGTGTTTTCAAGCATCTAAGGGCCATAATTGATCAAGGTAGATAACTTTTGGTTGAATTTTGTGCAAATTATAGCCCTTTTTCAACATAGAAATTTTGGTTAAGTTTTTGCGTGCAAGATGGTTTAATGCTTATATCTTAGAAATGGATGTATGTATTCGATTGAAACTTCAAACAAGTGTTCTCAAGCATCTAAGGGGCATAATTAATCAAGGTAGATAACTTTTGGTCAAATTTTGTGCAAATTATAGCCCTTTTTGGACTTAGAAATTCAAATGGTTAAGTTTTTGCGTGCAAGATGGTTTAATGCTTATATCTTAGCAAACAGTATGTATATTATTGAAGTTTCACACACAGTGATTCATCGAATAGTCGAGCGCGCTGTCTTACGGACAGCTCTTGTTATTTTTAAAGTTTTCCGGACTACTCCTCTGGCACTAATGATGCAATTTGAATGAAACTTTACAGTAATGATCCATACCAAGTAGATGTGCATATCATGAGCAATTTCCAGTTCAGTGGTTTTTGTTTGAGTTATGGCCCTTTAATAAATTTTTTAAACTAATGATGCAATTTAAATTAGATCAATAGGTCAAGCAACTTGGGCATATTAAAAGGGGTTTTTTACTTGAATGATTTCTGACGTAGTTATGGCCCTTGAATAAAACTTTTTTTTTATGCCCCCGAAGGGAGGCATATTATTTTTGAACTGTCCGTCCGTCAGTCAGTCCGTCAGTCTGTCAGTCACACCCAAAAACTGTAACATTGGCCGCAACTTTCTTATTAGTGAATGGATTTACTTCGTACTTGGGTACAACATTCCTTGGGACAAGACCTTTCTGCGGGCACATACTTTGATGACCTTGACCCCTGCATGACCTTGACCTTGAACATAGAATTTTCAAAAACTTAGTATCAAGGCGCCACTTCGGGGGCATTGTCATCTTACAGTGACAACTCTTGTTCATTATATTTACACTCTAGCAAGGACTAAAACTAAAAAAGGTTTAAAGATTTCAACTTGAATTTTTAGATCATCTGGTATGGCTTCTCTGTACATCCCTCAGTACTACTGCCACTTTGGCTGTCAGCAGGCGACACATGTGATCACTTATTGGCCTTGTTCTTATTTAGAGGATGATCTGTATAATTTTTAGGGTCACTAGTTCAGAGGTCAATGTCACTGGGACTCGACATGCAAAAATTGTTTCCACTCAATATCTATATTTCCATTTGACCCAGATTCTTGAAACTTCATAGCATTATTATTCTTACTCTGAGGATAATCCCTAACATTTTTGAGGTCACTACACAGGTCAAAGGTCAGTAGTATTGATTCACTTAAGATTAGGTGTTTTTGTTTTTTTTTACAAAAACATCTTCTACTTTAAATTAATTACATTTTCAAGTAATTGACCCCAGGTGGGGCAAGTTGGTTACAGGTTCTTTCAATAACTTTGCAAAAGACATTGCCTCTTGGATTAATATTTACCATGCCTTTGGGGTCACTTGTTTTTGATAGACTTATATAAGATAATCTTCATGTTTATTTAGGATAATACAGATATTTTAAGTATTTGCATAGTCTTGCATTATTTATACTTTGATTCATTCTGTATAAATGTATTCAATAGAAGCTGAAACTGACAAATTGTTGTTGTTATATTAATAATAAAAGTTATTAAGCTCTACCATCTACAACCAGATCTGAAATAAAGTGGTATATAGACTACTAATAACCTGGCCTATTTCAGGAGCACTCAATCTGCACACTGTAGCTTACTTAGAAGGAATTCTGTGCCCAGGAGCAAAAATATGCTACACTACTGTAACTAATTGATACCGCTGTATCAGTACCCAAAAAGTGGTCAGTCCTTGTGATTGGTTATTTGAACCTATTTGTTTAACATTCTAAAATGTTCTGTTGTTTTTAATTATTATGTACAAGTGATAGAATTAATCCTGCTACGGTTTGATCTTACAAAAGGTCTTTGTTACCAAGAACCTGAGGCAGCCCTTGCCATCTCGACAAGCAATAAAAATGACCATGAACAAAATAAGGTCTATAACTGTTGACATAATGCTTTTAACTGAACTTCATCTTGGTACTTACAAAATAAGGTCTTGACAACTTGATAATTTCTTTAATCAGACATCCCCTCAGTCGTAAGAAAACAAGGTTAAACTTGATAATTCTTGACATGTTACATTCAAAGAAAACTCCCCTCAGTCCTTAATAACAGATGAAGGCCATCCACTATTGAAATATTGCATTTAATAAGCACAACTCATTTCAAGCCTTACATCAAAATAAGGTCTATAACTATTGGTACATTGCAGTTAAACAGACCTCCATTCATTACTTGTAACACATAAAGGTCTATAACTTTCGATACATTGCATTTAAAGAAACCTCCCCTCAGTCTGCATAACAAATATAGGTCATCCACTGTGGATATACTGCTTTCAAACAGGTCATTCCTCAGTCATTATAACTATTGACATATTTCATTTATAGAAACCTCCCCTCAGCCCTTATTAGAAAATAAACTAAGGTTATCCACTGTTTATGTAACGGTCCCCCTCAGTCCTTATAACAGAATAAGGTGTATTGCTTTTAGTTGGATCTCCCCTCATTCCTTATATCAACTTTAGAACTATAACTGTTGATATTTCACATTTGAAGAGACCTCTCTTCAGTCCTTATAACTTATAGTTTCTAATTTATTCAAGGGAATGCAAACAGTGGCACCCGGCAGGGGCGTAGCTGACCCAAACTTGACGTGTAGGCCCACATAAAACTACGGAGTTTGGGGCATGCCACCTGGACAAATGGTGACTTATGGCTGTTTTCTTGACATCTGTACAGCTGTTGCTCAAGAATGATATGGATGAAATACAACGCTATACAAATTTCTTTGATGACAACAAATATCCATGAGGTTACTAGTTCTTCCATGAAGTTACTAGTTCCTGAATTCATTACTAGATAAAACTGGCTTACAAAATATTTCCAATCAGAGTCGGTATTTAGTCGAAAAAAAAAGTTTCGGTGAATTTTTAAGCACAAATTGCATACAGTTTCCTGTGATAAGAATTGAATAACATTTTACAATTACCACCGGTACAAGTAGGCTTTCGCAAGTATAGCTGTTAACTATTGCTTGTTAAAAGGATTTCATGAAAAATTTTAAGAAAAGAGAGAAAGAAGAAGGCAGACACCTTATCAATTCAAACATCTAGACAGAGGCAATGTCCATATACCCGAAATGTGCAATATCGTTTAAGTATGTCATGCACTAGACATAGTGTCATGAAGTCGTCTCTATCCTTAATGCTCATTGAAGATCTCTCGCAAGAGGTAGGTACTGCATGAATGTGACAAGTGTGTCATACACAGTAACGCATCTACCTTTCTATTTTAAGTCCCACCAACATCGTTGATAGATTCTTCCAGATTCAAAAGGTCTTCACTTCTCAGTTGTCGAAGTCTTGTTAGTATCACATTTTGTATCGGATTCCGCATTTCTGTTCTGATAGACAGCCAATAAACTTGGTGTTCAGAAAAAATTATTCATTGGGGTTATTTGAACCATAAATGTCCCTGTGCTTTGGCTACCTGCTGCTACGAAAAGTCCAAGACGGAAAGGCAATTTATATTTTATACATATATATGTTAGAAGACAAGGATTTCAAATATACACGACAAAACAATCCTATGGTTCAAAATAAAAATTATTTCAGCTGCAAAATTGCAGACTTAATTGATTTCACTTTAAGTACCAAATATCTCTTGCAACACTGATATCTTTCTTTCAGAAATAAGGAAACTGTCTTGGTTTTTTCCAGATTTTCACAGCTAAAATTTTGAAATACGTGTAGAAATGCAAAATTCCTTGAATTGTGTTCCAATTAAGCAGTCAGTTGCTAAAATCTTCCGTCTGATATTAGAATTATTACTTTAAATTGCTACTTCGAAAAAAAGCCTTTTACTATTTTTATTGTATGGAGCTAAGAAACTTAAAATGTAACAGCATCATATTGTAATGACTACGCAGCTTCAAAACAACTTCTGTACATAAAATGGCCGATTTAAATGTCAGTAGTTCTTAAACGACAATATTATGAATATAGGTATGGTGAGTTATGAATCAAATATTTTTCTGCTAATCATATTGAATCTTCCTCGATCTAATAACAACAGCAGCCACTGCATTATTCGTACAAATCCTCCGAGAAAAGAGAACCCAAGACATAACCATATCCCTGTCACAAGGGTTATAACTTCCAACATGCCTTAATCAAGTTTCACTGGACATTTCTAAATGTAATGGTCATGACTAACATTCCGGAATAATTTTTGAAGGAAATGAATATCCAGTAAGTTCGAATTGTCCCCATACAATTGTTTGGTGCATTTGTAGGATCTGTTCTAAATTATGTTCGTACAGTGTGTTTTTTTCTAAATCTAAGGATCTCTTCGCTTCTGTAAGTCAAGTCCAGTAGTAGATAAAAGTGCTAGCAACGCCGCTATATATGGTGAAAATATCCTTTCATACAAATAGTTATTGTAGCAACAATGCTTAGGTAGGGTTAAGAAGCGGTTAAGAACTGGGCTTATAAATTTAAAACACTTCTTCATGATTATGGCATCTCCGATGTTTGGAACCAGCCTCAAATTTACGATGTAAATTTTTTTCTCCCATGTTTTTTTAAAGACTGTTAGATTGCTTAAAAACAAAAATGGATTTTCAACATAGAAAGTAATACTTTCATTTATACATTATTTTTCATGTTAAAACAAATCTTAAAACAATTGTCTGTAAAAGTTCTAGTCGTAATCTAACTCGTCTCCGTATTTCTGCACATAATTTACGAGTTAAACCTGGGAGGTTCGGCAGAGAGAGACTAGAGCGAAATGAAAGGGAGTGATAAGTATGCAGGATGTTGAGGCTGAACTCCATTTTCTGCTTAAGTGTAAAACGTTTACACCCAGTTACGAGTTAAGTACATTTAGCGTTATTTTCTAAGTCACCCCAGCATAAGAATGCAAGTTTACAAAACTGCTTAATTAAAATAATAAGCAAATGTTGTTAAATCTTTGCATGTATATTTACTTTGAAAATTGTATAAGAAACGAATTGTTGTATGTCTAAGTATGTCTGTTTCGCGTCCTTTGTTGTTATAAAATAAGAATAAAACTATTTTTAAAGCAGAATAATTAAACCATTATGAATCGAGTAATATAATATTAGTAAAATACAATTTTCTTCAGGGAACAAAGTAACATTAACTGAAATCAGATTTTAACATTAAGCCTTATATAATATTTCAATAAAGATGAATGGATTTCACGTTGCCATCACTTCATGTATTTATTTTATTCTCTTTACTTCTCTTTTATTTCTTTGTGGCTACGTCCTCGGAAGGGGTTTGACAGAATAGGGAAGATAAAAGACGGTATGCTTGTATAACAAGGTACATTGTATTACTTAAAGAAATTTTGTACTGTTCTGCCTTCACCCCCTTCACCCTTTACTTTTAACTGCGTTGTTGCGTTCTCATTTTTTCAGACTGAGGCAAGTAACTCTTTTTTTTAAAATAGGTCTGTCTATGAACGACAGCCCCAAAAGATTGCTAATTATAGCAAATTTATTTACTGTTGTCATCCCTATAATAATATAGGGGAGAATATTTAGTTCCCTTACACCTAAATTAAAATATAAGTATGCCGGTTGGCCTATATGTTAAATGTAACATAACTCATTCAGCCGCATTTTTCCTTTTACTTTATTACTTGTAATGCAAATCACAAGAACAAAAAGTATTATTTATTGATAAGTCACCCCAGCATAAGAATGCAACATAATTTACGAGTTAGGCGGTTAAAGTTTAGGCGGTTTTGGAGGCGGAGTTACTTGCCTCGTCTCAGTACTTGTTGACACGCCCCTCGCCTCACTCACCACGATTAATAATTTCCGTTTTTATTCTTCTTTCTTTCCGTTTGTTTACAAAATTTCGCGGGAAAGCTACGGTGATACATGATAACAATATAACTGTGCGAGTAGCTTTTTGCAGCAGATAAAACCCGTTACCTGTATCGTATAAACCGGACTTGCTACAAACCGCGTGACAACTAGACTTTCAAGAGTTAACAGTGCAAATATATAGTCCATATTGCAAAATGGATGATTTTATGTGTTGAGATTACCGCGACTCAATAAACACAGCGCCTCAACGAGAGTGGGGAAAATACTTATGAAGATCTAGATCAAATAGAACTATTTGTCTTTCTTAGAGCGCCCATTGTTTTGGTAACTTTGTTAATTTGAATTAACAATTCAGTTAGGTAAGGGGTCCAGTTTTTCATCATGTATATTGTTATGATTTGCAAGCGAAGTACATTTAATTAGAAAATCTTGGCATGAATTAAGCCGAAAATGTTTTTAAAAATGCCTTGCTGCTTTTTTTTATAAAAGAAATAAAACTTAATCAGATTTGAATTCTTAATACTTTAGTTACTTCTTCCTCCAAACGAAAGCTTTAATCTAATCCGTGAAATTACTTTCATGGATACACTCAACATTTAAAACAATTTCTATATTCTTTGTATAGGCCTGCTCGTCATACAACACGTTAAACAACACTTTTTAAAATTTATTTTCACGTCAGACATTGTCCATTAAGCATAAGGTTATAAATTACAAGAGTCACCTCTCTAACACCCTGAATATTTCATGTTATTCAACATCATTTTAAATTTTCTGGAAATGCGAATACTTTGAAACAAAAAAAATCTTTCAGTTTCATATGAAGGATTTTTCACGTACATGTATAATTTTTACATAACACGAATCCCCTAAAAACAAAAAGTACACTTATTTAAAGGTGCTTGATCATTTCTTAAATGAAGGTTGAGTGCAGCAAATATTCTTACAATCTTGAAGATAGTTTTATACTAGTTATAGTAGGGATGATCCTACAAGTAGACGACTACTTGTTGTTTAAAGCTCATTATTTGTAAACAATGTTCTGATTACGTGATGTTGAATATTTTGTATAGGTCTTGTACAATCTTAGTGTTTTTTATTTGTTTAACAAACGCGAAGGTAGATCTAATTGTTTACACGAGAGACGTTTCTTTGATCAGATGAACATAAACTATGAAAGCTGAAGTTCTAAAGGCTATGAAATTTCTCGTCATATTGATTGATGAAAATTCAAATAAGAGGGTGCAACTTGAAACTTGATGTAGTGTAATCATGCTGTTTGACTTTTGTGAGGATCATCGTCATTGTTTAAATTCGTACGAACTACAGAGTCTGATAATGTAACTACATAAATAGTGAATATCAATGTTAATACAGTTTATCAATAAGTCCACTGGCACGTACATATAAATCGATACAATTACAATGGCACTGGTCTTGTTCAAACACAGCTCATATTAAATCGTAGTAAATTCAACAAACTTCGTATCTGGCAATCTGAAAGAGTCTTTTTTAGAAATTAAACTATAACTTATGCTACATTCAATTATACCTTTCTTATCAATCAGGAAGAAGAAGATAATTATGCAAAACATTTGAACACACAAAGTAAATACAGTGAGACAGAATGAAAACATACGTTGAGCAATCGGCTTTCGTTCAACTGAATAATAAACTGCATTGTTCTGTATCTTAATTAAAGTAAAAAACAAATATATTTTGAGAAGAGATTCTGACAGAAAAGTCAATGTTTTCTTCGTACAGCTTTGGAAGAATTGGACCAGTACTCTGGTGCTATTATTGGTGTTAGAGAGACATCCTTTGCATTTAGTCATACAGCACAGTAATAGTGATATTTGTTTAATATAAATCAGACTCATTTCTTATCTTGTGTCAGAATGCTGATGGCACATTGTTCGCATATCAAACATGAAACAAATGAGCTTCCATTGCGGAAGAATGAAATTAAACAATTAAACGATATATATATACAGTGTAAAAAATATCGCCTCAATGACAACAACTGATACCCTTCCATTTCAGCGACCTTTAACAGATTCCTACAAAATACTGAAGTTCAGAAAGCACAGACTTTCAAAGAATGAATGTGTAAAAATATATTTAGCGTCTTTTATCAATAGTTTAATACGAATAAGCAGGTGGTGGACCAGTCGGTTGCTGAGAGGGGAAAACATTCTGTTGAAATCCGTAAGGTGGGGGTCGAAGAGGCTGCGGAGGCGGATGTCCGGGTTGGAACTGTGAAACCGGATATGACGTATTTGGTTGTGCGTTAAATCCTCCAGTGCTAAAGACCGGTTGAATACCTCCTGAGTGCCCCATTGTATTGTTGTAAGAAAAAGTTGTCGTTCCAACAGCTGGTTGTGGTCGTAGCGTGTGGTTATTATACCCATGTGTACAGCATACGCCAGACGTTCGGAGTGTAAAGAAAGTAGTAAAAAGTAACAGCACGATTCCAGTCAAAATGCAAATTGCCAGAATCAGATGTATTTTTAATCCACTGTCTTCACTGTCATAGTCTATTGCCAGGAACATGATGGCCATCATAAGTCCTGATATAGACAACATAAACAATACGTACCCAAGGATCATCTGAAGGCACAGCTGCAATACAAGAATACAGAGGAATGATGATGATGCATATGGAAGGAACAATCCGTAAATTCTTGATGTTGTTTCTCTAATGCCTTAACATACGTGAGAACTGTATAAGATATTTTGTATACACATGTCCATATAAAAACCTTACAAATGGAATAATATTTTATTCAATCTTTGCTTTCTAATAATTCTTGAATCATTGTATGACTAATCCTTAACATTACTCGACATTTACTAGACAGATAGTTCTACTGTGAAGCCAGTTCATTTAATGATAAATACTTTTACAGCGGGTCCATGTTTTATTGTCTAAAACTTTTGTTTTAAATAAATTAAAAGTACATGACTGACTTGTGCAAAGTTACTGAAGCATATTTTCTTACTAGACGGATATCCTACTTTAAGTTTGAAAAAAAAAAAACAACAACAAAAACAAAAAACAAACAAACAAACAAGAGCCTCAAAATTGGATAGTCATACTTTTTATAACAGTTACTGCTGTACTAAAAGTTTTCTTTTGAAAGCAACAGACATTTAAGCGGTTATGACATTGCTTTGCCATATGTTTTCAAGTTACCGGGACTTTGGCAGGTGATTTGTGCCATGTCGTATGAGCATGTTTTCGGGGTGAGGAGGCGAAAGGTCGAAAACGACAACCTTTCGCCCCGCCAAGGCGAAATTATAATATCGTATCGCGTTGTCGTGCGTCTGCTGCTGACAGGTTAAAATGCTACTAGATCTAGATGCCGCCTGACAGTGTCATGACAAAATTTTACGTGCCTGTTTATTATCCGGATCTCCCCATAGCCATAACGCAAAATTTTAAGAGTATGGCCATGATGGCCGCATTTTCCTTGTCAAATTTGTTCTTTATTAATTCGCTGGCTGGTATATACAATTTGCCCATTTCCGGTAAAAGCACGACAACGCGATACGATATTCCAATGTCGCGTCGCATTGTCTAGTGTCGCTTCGTGTTTTCGTGTGTCGCGTAGCGTTGTCTAATGTCGTTTGACATTTACATGGGTCGTGGTACAGGCAAGACTCGACGGGAGACAATGCGATACGACATTGTGACAATGTGGCCTCGCGTTGTCGCGCGTCGCTTCGCGTTGTCCAGCATCAAGGCCTACACAAGTGCAGAACGCGACGGAAGACAAAGCAACATCGCAACAGTGCGACTCGACATTGCGACAGCGCGACGCGACATCGCGACAATGCGACAGCGACACAGCGACAACGCAATACGACGCACGTCAATGCAAAGCGACAATGCGATATTTCGCGCTTTTATAGCCCAAAAATACGAAATGACATCGCGATATTTCGTTTGACATTGTCGCGATGTCGCTTCATGTTTTCGAGCGACATTTTAAGAGGTCCCAACAGGATTCCGTACACATAGCACAAATCAGCTATCACACTTTATCTTAAGAACCATTTCAGATCTTTTTTTCCTTGACTCAGATGTCAGTCCCATTAATTATCAAACCGGAACACAATTTAAAATAGAGGGTATATTAAGTAAGTTAAAATCGATTTGAAACAACCTTTTGATCCAGTACAAATAAAATGTTGAGAAAATCTATTTTAATACTTTTCATTTTTTGTTGAGGTCATCGATTTTATAATGTGATTAAGCTATTTTAAAATGTTCACGGTTTCATCTAAAAGATAAATATACACAAACATGCTAAAATGATTTACACTTAGCATGAATTGAACTATAAATGGGACTTAGACATGACGTCATAATTACTGTTTAAGTGTGCTTAAGTAAATAAATGAAAAATGAAACTGCTTTATTCAAACTGAATAATAATGAATTATTTTAATTTCGAGTTTACATATAAACACACAAATATAACGGCGCGTTTCAAAACATCGCAAACAGAAAACTTTTCAAACAGCTGAAACGAACCCTCTAAGTTCTCGTTCATAAACGTGAACTAGCGCGATGCTTTGTTGAAAAGATCAAACTGTCTCAGCATACGCACCTTGCATCCGAGTTGTTTCTGAAGTTCCGTGGGGTCATCTCCGCTATAGTTAGAGGCTTTTTGGTATGCAAGTAAACCCAGACATCCAGCGATTATCCCCTTAAAGAGAACATTGTAAAAGTATAGAGCGAAGTATTTAGTCTTTTTTTCTAACTGATGAAACAAAATCATTCTTTCTTTTTTTTATAAGAAAACAAAAGGGAAAGGAAAGACACATTTTAAAGAAGAATTACTTTAGCAAAATGGGTTCACTCAACCTAGTTGATAACCACTCCATACATCATCAAGATGTTCTCCAAACCCGACACTACAGCATGAATAATCATGTATTCCTAGTTTGAAGCGACGATGTAATTGTATCATAGCACTGTGAGCTTGCTTGTGTGTATGCTTACGACGTATATAGAGAGGTAAAATTACACTAACTTCACAAAAGTGCTTATAAAAGATGACAATAACATAATGATGCATAATACAGCATAACAATATCCATGATGAAGCATTTTGTGGATACTATGAAATATTATTTAGGTAAAAAATACACAATGGCTGCTTACTGTTACAATTTACTCATTGACACTGCTATTGTGCTTACGGGTACAGTCATTATGCATGCTGGCACCTTCACCGTGCTTGTTGACAGTGATACCATGCATGCTGAAAGTTAAAACTTGTATTGTCTGTACCATATTTTCATTTGGCTGAATGACAGTTCAGAGTAGCGTAATGATGTATTTAAACATGCCGGTACTGTGTATTAGCATTAATGTTGTAACATTGCTCTGTTACAATGCTCTCAGATCAAAATGCACGATGTGTTCACACAATATGAAAGATGTTAAAGTTGAAAGTAAGCATAAAGTCAACTGTGAAACTGCACGTTTCATTCATTTTCATACCAGAGGGCGTACGTTCGTAGTTTTCACGAAAGATAACGGAAATCTCCGGCTTATGACGGAATTTATTTAGCTGTTGCCTAAAAAAATTTCCCATCAGTTAGATCTGTATACATATTCGGATATCGTCGATATCTTCCCGACAAATAATTATTCAAATTACGGAAAAACGACTACTTGAACATAGCGCCACATGTTGTCAAAATAAGACTTACAATTTTGAATTGACATTATGCTTACTTCTATTTTGCCTAGTGCCTGATGACATTTTCTATATTGGTTGATCACTTCGTGTATTTTGTTCTTGGATGCTCTACAAATGAACCAAGATAGCCACGGCATGATGAAATGTACCATTACGCTACATTGAACTGTCAATGAAAATATGATAAAGGCATCATGACCTAAACAGCAAACTAGTAAGTTGTAACTTCCAGCAAGCATGATTGTCAACAAGCGTGATGAAAGTGTAAACATGCATAATGAATGTACCCGTAAGCACTATAGCGGTGTCAGTGAATAATTGTAACAGTAAGCAGGCATTGTGTATTCTTACCTTAATACCATTCCTTAGGATACCGTTAAAAAAAAAAAAAAAAAAAAAAAAAAAAAAAAAACTATACGCAGACCTATCAAAGGTTTCTGAAAGGCAGGTTTAAGATATGGAATATCACAGTTTATCTGGGCATATGTTATCCATATAATTTTAAGTGAAACTGACAGAAGAAAAGGGCATACTAATTCCATGCCTTTGTTCTTATAATTCAAAATGATATTCTTTAATTTAAAAAGTTATCTTTTGAAAACTGTTTCTCATCTTTGTGTTTCGTTTACAAAAACAGGAACGACCCATTTCCTTTTTCTCATTAAAGACGAAACAACAGTTAAAACTACAAAGTCATTAAAAAGCACACAGATGGTTATCCATTTTCCATAATTTGATAACAGTCTATCTAACCCTTTAGTTCACCTTTTTCCCCGATTACTTCTTAACTGCTTCACCGAAAAATAAGGAAACATGGCGGTACATTGTCGAAAATTAGTAACTGCTTTCGATATAGTTTCTACCTATGCGAACAGGTATATTAATATTAAAATCAAATTAAATATAGGACAATCGGACGGACGGACGGACGAAGAGATTACCACTATCCCACACGAGAATCCTCCAATATGGTAGTTGAAATAATAGTCATCGTTGTATTTGACAACCGCAGTGATCGCACAACCGAGTATGATAGCCGAAAGCAGAACCTGCGCACCCGAGCTGTTCCTAAGTAACTCCGTCGCTTCCTCGCGTTTAGACTTCTCTGTCAATAAACAAATACATCAAAGCTTTGATTAATCATAAAACTAGTAATAGCTTACATGAAGAAATAACGTTGATTTGAACTACTCATCGATATTACGGAAATGATCAATTTGTGCAATCTGAAAAATTCAGATTAAAATACACCAATAACAGGGCAATTCCATGCCTTTTGCCATATACATATGAATGAAACGAATATGGCCAAGATATTAAACATAATTATCAACAAACACCCTTCTCACAAACATTAAAATAAACATATCTAAATTTATAAGAGCTGTGATTTGTTTCTTAACAGCTTGGATAAACATTTTGCTACATTCAAAATAGCTTTCTTTTTAACAGAGCTCAAAAGTGCAATAAACTTGTGTATGTTAGGTCAAGAAGTATCTCTGAGGTAGTTTGTTTAATATCTTAATAATCAGGACAATATGATAAAAAGTGATTCTAGCATGTATATAATAGACAAAAGTACATGAACGTCTGTATTGAGCAATACCAGAAGTATATTGCAAGTGCATATTGCACATGCAGTTCCTCTCCGTACCATTAAATAAACTTCCTCTTTGTGTTCTCAATCAGTTTTTTGAAATATAAACAAAATTCCTTTTTATAGTTTTCAAGTTCATTGACAAAATTTAAAAAAAGAAAAAAAAAAAAGAAATAAAGAAATAATAAAAGGAGAGATAGCAAAAATACCGACAAGGCAGAATTATAGTTCTTATTTATTGCACATTCACTTAATGCACTCTATCATTGTGTGAAATATCAACTAAATCCCTTCAGAAATTTTTGAATTGTGTTTTGCTAAAACTTATTGTAATATAATAAAAGGAAATGATTCAAGAACAAGGTAAGAGAGAGCTATGGTTCTTATACATTGCGCTCTTTCTTGAGGTCTTCTATTATTGTATACACTATGAATGAATTCCTTTTAACACTAAGTCTTGGAGTTCCGCCACGGACACGCAACGTAAATAAAAAGGGAGGTAATTTAAAAAGAGAGAAGGTAGTTATGACCCTTGCACACTACACATCCTTTTAATGCGCTTTATCTTGACGCGATGTTTCAATTATTTCCCTTCAACAGTGTTAGCGTTATGCTCCGGACAAAAGTGCCACGAACGGACGGACGGACAGACGTAGACCATTACCATAACCCTCCCTCAAGGCATGGGGTGGGGGGAGGATAAAAATAGTCCGTCTTTCACACAAAGCACGAGTTACCAGCGTTGGATACACTTGTCGTAGACGGAAACAAACATGTTACCCTTCAGAAAAAGCAGACTGAGTCTAAATTACCGAGAGCAAGTAGTAGAAATCCTTAATCACTCGACAACAGAAAATGATCAGTTTAAACAACACATTTGGCTAGTGCAAGATATGTTGGATTATATTATTATCGACATATATACTATAAGGCTTTGTTGTGGCATCTCAAAGACCTTTACCACTATATGACCTACAACCATTTAAAAAATAACCTTAGACAAAAAATGTATTTATATTTCCTAGGCACTGTCATAATTATGTGGTGATGCTCACTTACCTCCAGAAAACATTGTCTTAGTATTCCCAATACTGTCCTGTTATTTTCTTATATCAGTATGATTAATATCAGAATATTATAAACGATATTTTGTGAGACATAACAAAACAGACCGATTTCGCAATGTAATAGTACGCAAATAACTTCAAATCGTAACTATTAACTTTGAATGATTATCAGTTAACCCGATCAATATTGACATACATTTGGACCGTTGTCAGTTTTATGTATTCCGAATATTCCAGCCTTTGAATATTTCAACCTTTATGACACATACAATTACCAATCGATATGAATTAGAAAAAAAGAAATTTTTCCATTTATATTTTTTATTCAACTTTTATTAAGTTTTTATTTACAATTTATTGTCAGCAAACCATTTAATTTTGTACTCCAGGAAAAAAAAAATACAAAAAAAAAAAAAAAAAAAAACCCAAACCTCCCCCTCAAAAAAAAAAACAAAAAAAAACAACAAAAAACAAGTGAGAATAAATAATGTCACATAGTTCTTTTATTCAAAGCCTTAACTGTAACGGAAATAGGACATTCGATTGCTATGCTCGTTCAATATTTGCCAATGTCCGAAAACTATACACTTATTGAGTATTAATTTTGTACTGTATCTGCGCTGATCACCATTTTGAAGATATGTCTTGCTTTAAATCATGTAAATGTGAATGATATTGAATGAATTATATCAAGAAGTCATTAAAAAACTAGGTACAAGCATTAATATTAGTCTTTTTGTTTACCAATTCACCATTTTTGCCGGAAAGCCATTTATTCTAAATGTACACTTTCTAAGTGTCACAATTCTAATAGAAACAAAAGAAGAAAAAAAACCCCAACATATGTTCGTTTTTAGATGATTAATTATATTTCCTTTTATACTGATTAAGTGAATGGAACAGATATGCAGCAAATCATAGTTAAACTGTAGGATTTGCCCCTTTAAAGTAGATTTACAGTGTACATGTAATATGATTTTTTTCTTTTCCTTTTTTTTTTTTTTTTTGGGGGGGGGGGGGTGGGTGGGTGGTGGTGAGTGTGTGTACACGGGGAAAGAGAAAGAAAGAGGTGGTGGTTATGTGTGGAGAAGGAAGACCCGCTCCCGCATGGAATGCCGATTTGTTTGTTTGTTTGTTTGTTCAACACGTTGCAGTTCGTTCGTTTTGTTAATGTAATGTGGTATTCTGTCAGAAGGTGTTAGGTTGTAAGCTGGTCGGTACGGCTATGGCAAACAGTAGAACTCTGTTGTTTGTCAATGCTCAGAATATGACAATAGTAACAACTGTGATAATTTAGATTAATTCACTTAAGTAAGGGGTCCAGTTTTTCATCATGTATATTGTTATAATTTGCAAAACGAAGAACATTTACTCAGAAAATCTTAGCATGAATTAAGCCGAAAATGTTTTTTAAAATGCCTTGCTGTTTTGTTTGTTTCTTTTTTTCAAGAACAAAAACAAAAGTTAAAATCAGATTTGAATTCTTAATTGAATTGAATACTTAATTGAATTGAATAAAATTAAATACTTAATTGAATTGAATACTTAAGTTACTTCTTCCACTTTACACTTGTAAACCATGTTCTGATTATGTAATGTTAAATATTTGTACAGATCTTGTACAATCTTAACGTTTTCATCTAACGTGCATGAAGGTAGATCTTATTAAATAGTCAGGAAAAACGAAAGTAGTGATGCTTTTCTAAAGAAAGAAAGCTGAAGTTATAAAGGGTATGAGTGGTCTCGACATATTGATGAAAGAAAGTGCGACTGTAAGATTTGATGAAGTGTAATCATGCTGTGTTTGACTTTTGTGACGATCATCGTCAATGTTTATTTCATATGAAGTACATAGACTGGTAATATTACCTGTCAATATTGATGTAGTTTATCAATAAACCAAGTGCGTAGGTTTTCGTCAATGCAGTTACAATATGCCAATGGTCTTCTTAAATAAAGGCCGTAATTAGTAAATTCAACAAAGTTGGTATTTGCATGGCATTCAAAACAGAGTTTTTGTTAATAAATTATGCTGAAGCTTTTCTATATTCAAATATCTTTTCCTCGTTAACCAGGTGGAAGAAGATCAATCAGGAATAAGATAATTATGCAAAGCATTTCAGCTGACAAAATAAATACCACAGGAGCTTGAAATTTTATTTTTAGTCCTTCAAGATTCCAAAATGTTTTTCTAGCTTCTATTCTGTATATAAACAGTTAAAAATGCTAGATTAACAGTTTCGACTCTTGAATGACTAAAATACAAATTCAAGCTCCTGTGATAAATACATCTACATCTTGGCAAAGCATAATGACCAGAAGGAAAAAATACGTCCAGCAATCAGCTTTCCGTTAACTGGATAATAATGCAAGCTCTTAGAAAAGAAAGAAATGAGGAGGTTCTTGTGCTTTTTATTAATTTTGATTTTTAATACGTCGTTTGTATGTCCTTCGCAGATAATGCTAAAAAAA
Organism: Cyclina sinensis; assembly: GCA_012932295.1. NCBI lineage: Eukaryota > Metazoa > Mollusca > Bivalvia > Venerida > Veneridae > Cyclina > Cyclina sinensis. Next base: position 40,841 of record JAAONU010000166.1, read on the forward strand.
GTTAACATTACCTGCCGAAATTAGATTGGAATTCTCACAGTAACGAGTAGACAAGATTAAAGCCTAAATTGCATTGTTCTGTATCATACAGTAGAAAACAGATACATTTTGAAAAGAAATTCTGACAGAAAATATCAATATTTCATTCATACAGCTTTTAAAGAACTGGACTGGAGCTCTAAAATATTATTGCTGGTTAAGGCAGACTTGGCATTTTGCCATAGAGCACAGTAATAGGGATATTTGTCTATCATAAATCAGATTCATTCCTAACTTGTGTCAGAGTGTTGCTGGCACATTGTTCGCATATCAAACATGAAACAAATGAGCTTCCATTGCGGAAGAATGAAATTAAACAATAAAACAATAAAAATGTACAGTGTAAAAATATCGCCTCAATGACAATAACAAACTGATACCCTTTTCATTTCAGCGAACTTTAACAGATTCCTACAAAATACTGATGTTCAGAAAGCACAGCCTTTCAAAGAATGAATGTATAAAAATAAATAATTATATTTAAAGTCTTTCATCAATAGTTTAATACGAATAAGCAGGTGGTGGACCAGTCGGTTGCTGAGGGGAGAAATCATTCTGTTGAAATCCGTAAGGTGGCGGTTGAAGAGGCTGCGGAGGCGGATGTCCGGGTTGGAACTGTGAAACCGGATATGACGTATTTGTTTGTGCGTTAAATCCTCCAGTGCTATAGATCGGTTGAATACCTCTTGAGTGTCCCATTGTATTGTTGTAAGAAAAAGTTGTTGGTCCAACAGTCGGTTGTGGTCGTAGCGTGTGGTTATTATACCCATGTGTACAACATGTGCCAGACGTTCGGAGTGCGGAGAAAGTAGCACAAAGTAACAGCACGATTCCAACCAAAATGCAAATGGCCAGAACCAGATGTATTTTTAATCCACTGTCTCTACTGTCATAGTCTATTGCCAGGAACATGATGGCCATCATAAGTCCTGATATAGACAACATAAACAATACGTACCCAAGGATCATCTGAATGCACAACTGCAATAGAAGAATATAGAAGAATGATGGTGGTGCATATGGCAGGAACAATTTGTATAATTCTTGGTGTAGTTTTTCTAATGCCTTAACATACGTAAGAACTGTATTAATATTTGGTATACACATGCCTATATAAAAACCTTACAAATACAAAGATATTCTATTCAATCTTTGCTGTCTAATCACTCTTGAATCATAGTATGACTAATCCTTAACATTACTCGCCAGTTACTAGAGAAACAGTTCTACTATGAAGGCAATTCTATTTATGATAAATACAGCGGATCCATGTTTTATTGTCTAAAAATTTTGTTCTCAATCAGATAAAGGTACATGTGTATGTATATGCAAAGTTTACTGAAGCATCCTTTCTTACAAAATGGGTTATCCTATTTTAGGTAAGCCTCCCCCCCACCCAACACAAAACAGCAAATTATTTCGAAGGAACTAGATCTAAATCGAATTATATCGAATTCTGTAATATCAAAATAAAATATTCATTACCATGATCATTATTTTTATCGTCAATGTTAATATGCCTTCCTGCTTTAATTTAACACAACAGCCTTAAGGTAATACCTTCGACATTGGAAAGTCATATTTTTTTTAACAATAGGCCTACTACAGATTATTTTAAAGCAACACTCATTTAAGCGGTTATGGATTTTTTTGTCCAATGTTTTCAAGTTACCGGGACTTTGGTGGCTGATTTGTATCATGTCGTATAAGCACATTTTCCGGGCGAAAAGGCTAAAGGTCGAAAACACGCCAAACGGTGACTTTCTTGTGTTTTCAACCTTTCGCCCCGCCAAGGCGAAAATGCGAAAACAAGACCGATTTATAGCGAAAACAATCGAGTTTAGATGTCGTGTTTTCGCTTTCTATTTGTCGTGTCTTCAAGTTTTCTCCTTGGCGGAGCGCAAGATCGAAAACACGACAAACGGTGACTTTGCCGTGTTTTTGACCTTTTGTCTTTTTGCCCCGCCACATGGAAAACTGTACTTTCTGTATCAATGTGTGGCCGGGCATAAATGTAAAAAAGTCGAAAACAAGAAAAAACACCAAACGATGACTTTGGTGTGTTTTCGCCCGCCACTCGAAAAACTGTTGCTGTATTGTCGAACTTTGGTGTTTTCGTCTTGCTTGGCGAAAATGCGACAACAGTCAGCTTATACGACATGGCACAAATCAGCTACCACACTGTATTTTGAGAATCATTTGAGATCTTTTTTAGCTCCACTTTTCGAAGAAAAAAAGTGGAGCTATTGTCATCATCCCCTCGTCGGCGTCGGCGTTGGTTAACCTTTTTGTTAAGGTCCATTTCTCAGAAACTATCAAAGCTATTTACTTCAAATTAGAAATACGTGTTCACTATCAAAATGCGACATCATTTCACAAGAGCAGGTAACCCCCAAATTTATTTTTGCAAAGTTATGCCCTCTTTTTCAACTTAAAATTTCTTGGTTAACCTTTTTGTTAATGTCCATTTCTCAAAAAGTGTCGGTTATTCCATTCAATCTTGGAATACTTGATCACCAGCAAGAACCCTGCAAAGATTATCGGTACCCATGTCCCTGGGGTCAAAGTTAGCCCTACTCGAGTGGTCACTTGATTTTGCTTATACTAATATATAGGGAAAAAACTTCTTAAGCCTAGAAATAAACTTTAACTTACATAGGATGGGTAAGTACTCACCCCCGTCATCCTGCTTGGGTACTCCCCACTACCCCTAGGTATTACCCCCCATCCCCAATTTTTTATGATAATTATCTTTTTTTCTTTTCAAATATGTAGGTACTTGACTCCCACACCCCACCATGTATGGGGACCGCCCTCCACCCCTCCCCCCCGTGTTTCTCGCCCCCACCCCCCGATTTTTTTTCCCATTTCTTTTTAAAATATGTAGGTATGAAGTTACACCCCCACCCCCACGTCCCTGGGCATTACCCCCCCCCCTCAATTTTTTTATTCATTATAATTATCTTTTTTCTTTTTAAATATGTAGGTACTTGACTTCCCCCCACCATGTATGGGATTGGGGACCCCCCCCCCCCCCCCACCAGAAAAAAAATCATTTTTTTTAAATATGTAGGTATGAAGTAACTTAACTCCTTTCACCCCCACCCCCCTGCAATTATTTAAAAAAAATTTCACCTACATAAGAAGAACTTCTTAAGCTTTGAAATAAGCTTTTCACTTACATGAGATGGGTCAGTTCTCCCCTCCCCCATTACCCAATTTTTACCATTTTTTTAGATACATAGGTACTTGACTCCCCAATGCATGGGACCCCAAAGAAGTGAGAAAAATGGAGCGTGCTGTCTGCTGACAGGACTTGTTTCTTGACTGGGATGTCAGTCCCATTAATTATCCAACCGGGACACTATTTGAAATAGAAGGTATATCAAGTAAGTTGAAATCGATTTGAAACAACCTTTTGATCCAATACATATGCAATGTTGAGAAAATCTTTTTTAATACTTTGTTTATTGATGTCATCGATTTTATAAGGCGATTAAGTTATTTTATAATGTTCACGGTTTCATCTGAAAGACAAGTTTGCACAAACATGCTAAAATGATTTACATTTGGGATGAATTGAACGGTAATTTAGATCTCCAATAAATGAGACGCAGACATGACGTCATGATTCCTATTTAACCGTGCTAAGGTAAATCAAAGAAAATATAAAATTGCTTCATTCAAATTGAATAATAATGAATTATTTAAATTTCGTGTTTACATATACATACATATATATAAATGTGCATTTCACAATATCGCTAACAGAAAACTTTTCGAACAATTGAAACGAACGCCTTTAGTTCTCGTTCAAAACGTGAACTAACACGATGCTTTGTTCCAGAAAAGATCAAACTGTCTAAGCATACGCACCTTGCATCTCAGTTGGTTCTGAAGTACCGTGGGGTCATCTCCTGTATAGTTAGAGGCTGCGTGGTAAGCTAACAAACCCAGACATCCAGCGATTAGCCCCTTAAAGAGAACATTGTAAAAATAATACAACGAAGCTTGTTTTTTAACTAAAGAAACAAAATTATTCTCAGTTTTTTTATAAGAAAACAAAAGGGAAAGGAAAGACAAATTTTGACGAAGGATAGGTTTACTCTACCTAGTTAATAACTACTCCATAGAACATCAATATGTTCTCCTAAAACCTAGAGACACTATAGCATGAATGATCATGTACTCATAATTTGAAGCGACGATGTAATTGTATTATAACTCTTTGAGCTTGCTTGTGTGTCTGCGTACGACGTCTATTGAGACGTAGAATAACATTTACTTCTGCAAAAGTGCTTATAAAAGATGACAGTATCATGATGATCATAATACAGCATAGCAATATCCATGATGAAGCATTTTGTGAATACCGTTTTTTGAAACGATAAATATTTCTTTAAACACACGTATTAAAGGTTTCTGAAAGACAGGTTTAAAATATGGAATATCATGGCATACATACAATTTTAAGTGTTACTGAATAAAGAAAAGGGCATAATAATTCCATGCTTTTGTTGTTTTTCTTTTTATTATTCAAATATAATGATATTTTTTACTTTAAAAAGTTATATTTTGAAAACTGTTTTCATCTTCGGGTTTCGTTTACAAAGAAAGTAAGGACCCATTTCCCTTTTATCATTAAAGACGAAACAATAATTAAAACTACAAAATCATTAAAAACCACACAGGTGGTTGTCAGTTTTCAATAATATGATATCAGCCTATCTAACCCTTTAGTTCACCCTTTCTTGATTACTTCTTAACTTCTTCACAGAAAATAGGGAAAATGGCAGTACATTGTCAAAAATGTTAAAATTAGTAATTGCTTTCGATATAGATTTCCATTTATGCGGACAGGCATTTTAATGTTACAATTAGATATAGTACAAACAGGCGGGTAGACGGACGGGCGAAAAGATTACCGTTATCCCACACGAGAAGCCTCCAATATGGTAGTTGAAATAATAGTCATCGTTGTATTTGACAACCGCAGTGATCGCACAACCGAGTATGATAGCCGAAAGCAGAACCTGCGCACCCGAGCTGTTCCTCAGTAACTCCGTCGCTTCCTCGCGTTTAGACTTCTCTGTCAATAAACAAATACATCAAAGCTTTGATTAATCATACAACTAGTAAAAGCTTACATGAAGAAATAACGTTGATTTTAACTACTCATCGATATTACGGAAATGATCAATTTGTGCAATCTGAAAAATTCAGATTAAAATACACCAATAACAGGGCAGTTCCCTGCCTTTTGCCCAATACATATAAATGAAACGAATACGGCCAAGATACTAAACATAATTATTAACAAACACCCTTCTCACAAAAAATTAAAATAAATATATCTAAATTTATAAGAGCTACGATTCGTTTCTTAACAGCTTATATAAACATTTTGCTACATTCAAAATAGTTTTCTTTTTAACAGAGCTCAAAAGTGCAATAAACTTGTGTATGTTAGGTCAAGAAGTATCTCTGAGGTAGTTTGTTTAATATCTTAATAATCAGGACAATATGATAAAAAGTGATTCTACCATGTATATAATAGACAAAAGTACATGAACGTCTGTATTGAGCAATACTAGAAGTATATTGCAAGTGCATATTGCACATGCACTTCCTCTCCGTACCATTAAATAAACTTCCTCTTTGTGTTCTCAATCAGTTTTTGAAATATAAACAAAATTCCTTTTTATAGTTTTCAAGTTCATTGACAAAATTAAAAAAAAAGAAAAAAAAAAAAGAAAAAAAAGAAATAAAAAAAAAATAATAAAAGGAGAGATAACAAAAATACCGACAAGGCAGAATTATAGTTCTTATTTATTGCACATTCACTTAATGCACTCTCTCATTGTGTGAAATATCAACTAAATCCCTTCAGTAGTTTTTGAATTGTGTTTTGCTAAAACTTATTGTAATATAATAAAGGGAAATGATTCAAGAACAAGGTAAGAGAGAGCTATGGTTCTTATACATTGCGCTCTTTCTTGAGGTCTTCTATTATTGTATACACTATGAATGAATTCCTTTTAACACTAAGTCTTGGAGTTACGCCCCGGACAAGCAACGTTAATCAAAAGGGAGGTAATTTAAAAAGAGAGCAAGCTAGTTATGACCCTTGCACACTGCACATCATTTTAATGTGCTTTATCATGACGCAATGTTTCAACAATTTCCCTTCAACAGTGTTAGCGTTATGCTCCGGACAAAAGTGCCACGGACGGACGGACAGACGGAGACCATTACCATATAACCCTCTCCTAAGGCGTTCGGTGGGGAGAGGAGGATAAAAGTAGGCCGTCTTTCACACGAAACATGATGTACCAGCGTTAGACACACTTGTCGTAGACGGAAACAAACATGTTTCACTTCAGAAAAGACAGACTGAGTCTCAATAACCGTGAGGTAGCAGTAGACATTCTTAATTACTCGACAACAGAAAATAGTCAGACAGTTTTAACAACACATTTGGCTAGTACTATTATCGACATATATACTATAAGGCTTTGTTGTGGCATCTCAAAGACCTTTACCGCTATATGACCTACAACCATTTAAAAAATAACCTTAGAAAAAAAATGTATTTATATTTCCTAGGCACTGTCATAATTATGTGGTGATGCCCACTTACCTCCAGAAAACATTGTCTTAGTATTCCCAATACTATCCTGTTATTTTCTTATATCAGTATGATTAATATCAGAATATTATAAATGCTATTTTGTGAGACATAACAAAACAGACCGATTTCGCAATATATTAGTACGCAAATAACTTCAAAACGTAAATATTAACTTTGAATGAATATCAATAAACCCGATCAATTTTGACATACATTTGGACCGTTGTAAGTTTTATGTATTCCGAATACGAGGCGGCAGCCTTTGAATATTTCAACCTTTATGACACATACAATTACCAATCGATATGAATTAGAAAAAAAGAAATTTCTCCATTCATATTTTTTTATTCAACTTATATTAAGTTTTTATTTACAATTTATTGTCAGCAAACCATTTAATTTTGTACTCTTGGGGAAAAAACAAAACAAAACAAAACAAAACAAAAAGTAAGAATTATTAATGTCACATAGTTCTTTTATTCAAAGCCTTAACCGTAACGGAAATTCGATTGCTTTGCGCGTTCAATATTTGCCAATGTCCGAAAACTATACACTTATTGAGTATTAAATTTGTACTGTATCTGCGCTGATCACCTTTTGAAGATATTTCTTTGTTTTAAATCATGTAAATGTGAATGATATTGAATGAATTATATCAAGGTGTCAGTAAAAAAACTAGGTACAAGCATTAATATTTGTTTTTGCCGGAAAGCCATTTATTCTAAATGTACACTTTCTAAATGTCTCAATTCTAATAGAAACAAAAGAAAAAAAACATATGTTCTTTTTTAGATTATTAATTATATTTCCTTTTATAGTGATTAAGTGAATGGAATAGATATGCAGCAAATCATAGTTAAACTGTATGATTTGGGCCTTTAAAGTAGAGTGTAATATGATTTTTTTTTGGGGGGGTGGGGGTGGGGGGCGGGGAAGGGGGAGTTGGGTGTAGACGGGGAAAGAGAAAGAAAGAGGTGGTAGGTATGTGTGGAGAAGAAAGACCTCCCCTGAATGCTCCCGCATAGAATGTCGATTTGTTTGTTTGTTTGTTTGTTCAACACGTTGCAGTTCGTTCGTTTTGTTAATGTAATGTGGTATAAAGTCAGAAGGTGTTAGGTCGCAAGCTGGTCGGTATGGCTATGGCAAACAGTAGAAGTTTGTTGTTTGTCAATGCTCACAATATGATATGACTAGGACCGGTTGAAAAAGACATGGTATGATCAGACTTGATATAAACACCTTAACCTTGAATAAAGAAACAGAGTACGAACTCGAAATCTTTTCTTTCGATCCTGGTGTCCAAGACAACCCCTTTCCCCACCACTAGTTCAACTGTTTAAAAGATCAGCATATCATTTAAGTTGTATTTGTTCATCATCAATCGTAACAACTCGGCCTTTTCCGACAACTTCGTATAAAGACCTCGTATGTAAGTGTATGACTACACCAAATGGTAACTCTCTCCGACTTTAATAAAAATATAAACAAACATGGCAAAACTCAAGGTTTGTTTGTGTGATGCATTAGAAAAATGAAAATAAATGTTAATTTAAAGTATAAACAGGTAGAGGCTTTAAGATTATTTTTTCAATTTAGCAGACACCACCTGTATTATGAAATAGTCCAATATGGGCCTACCACATTATTTCCGAGGTGACTGATTGAAGTCGCCCGAGGTGTTCCGAATGCTTAGTGAGCGAAGGAAAGGCTTGTTATCAACAAACGTCGAATCAAAGAGTAATTTGCAAATACGAAACAAAAAAGATTCAATCAAACCCTTGTTCTCGATACTGACTATACAATAGATATCGTGAAGTTTGAGTCTATGATAGACGAAACGTCCGCAAGGTTTTCTTGTGTATGCCGAACGCTATTGTGACGGTTAATAAAGAGACGATGATCACTTTTTTTGCTTATTAGGGTGACAAGAAGAGGAACGGTGTAAAATCTTCCTGAAATGGGATATTGCCAGAAATTATGCTCGTTTTTATTCCGAAAATCTGTATAGTAAAAAAATGGTGTTTTTATCTGCCAGATGGTAGTCGATTTTCTCGTTAGAAAATACGGGAGGAAGATAGACTTTTGTGATTTCGAAGAGTGTTATTTTTTTTATTCCAAATGCAGATGGGAGAAGCCACTTGAAACGAACAGAATATTGTTTCTCAAGTTTAAGGAAGAAACATTTGGCATTTGCTAACACTGTATGGAAAAAAAACACGACGCGATTCTAACTATTCTATGTGATATGGCAGAATTTATGTTACAAAAATGACGTATTTGATGTTCCCTCTTGCTTTTGAGGCAAAACAAATGAACCGTACACTATTTATCGTCTTACACTGAATGATTGACAACAGAGAGACAAGAAACCTCTTGAACCAAACCAGAATTTAGAATTTCTTATCGAATTAAGCTCACAAAATTGTCAAAGAACCATCATTTGAGAAGCTTCCATATTTTTATTTCAACATGTTTGCAAGCAAAATTTTC
>JAAONU010000184.1:9705-50000 GCA_012932295.1 Cyclina sinensis
TCCCTTCAAATGGCGGTTTATGAATGAGCATGCGCACTCACTTATTTTACAGCCACGTGACACAAAATGCCGGATATTTAAAAAATATCCCATATACTTTTCGCGCATGCGCCTCAGGGGGGTGCAAACTCTGGGGGTGCAAGAGGTAGTTCTCCTATATACCCTAACCCTAACCCTAACCCTAACCCTAACCCTAACCCTCTAACCCTAACCCTAACCCTAACCCTAAACCCTAACCTAACCCTAACCTAACCCTAACCCTAACCCTAACCCTAAACCCTAACCCTAACCCTAACCCAACTCTAACCCTAACCCTAACCTTCTCCTATATACCCTAACCCCCTAACCCTAACCCTAACCCTAACCAACCCTAACCCTAACCCTAACCCTAACCCTAAACCCTAACCCTAACCCTAACCCTAACCCTAACCTTATTGAGCCAATAAGATATATATCATCAGCACAGCATCATCTTAATCATCATCACCATCAACAGCCAAAACAAGAACAACTATATTCATCACTATCATCATCAGCATCATCATCATGATCAGCATCGACAACAACAACAGCATTAACAATAATTACCATCATCATCATCTACTCATTATAATAATCATCATCACCATTGTCATCATCAGCATTTTAAACTTATACAACGATAACAACAAAAATCATCATTATCAACAACAACATAAACGTTCATCGACATCATGATATTATCATACTCCTCATCATCAGCATCAACATCAACAACAGCATTAACAATAATTTCCATCATCATCATCTACTCATTATAATAATTATTATCATCATTGTCATCATCAAAATTTAAAACTAATACAACGACAACAACAATCATCATCATCAACAGCAACAATCATCATCATCATGATATTATCATAATCCTCCTCCTGATCATTATCATCATCATCACAACAACAGCAACTATAATCACAATCATCAACAGCCAAAAAATTTATTTCATTAATTATCATACTCCTCTTCATCAGCAACTATGAACAGACACAAAATGTTTTTAAAATCAAAATAATTAGAAATATTCTCATTGCAAAAAACACTTCTTATCAAATTAACTTACTTTAATATATAATATAATATCCGAAAACACTATAACATTTTATCCAAATAATTTCACAATACTGTACTCATTGAATGTCTATATACAAATGAAAAAATTCAAACATCTAACCGAATCTAACCAGAATAATGATTGACAAGTGGGCGGAGCAATTGTTCAAAACGAAATGAACATTCGCAAAACCCCCTATTCCTAACTCTAACCCTAACCCTAACCCTAACCCTAACCCTAAACCCTAAACTCTAACCCTAACCCAACTCTAACCCTAACCCTAACCTTCTCCTATATACCCTAACCCTAACCCTAACCCTAACCCTAACCAACCCTAACCCTAACCCTAACCCTAACCCTAAACCCTAACCCTAACCCTAACCCTAACCCTAACCTTATTGAGCCAATAAAGATATATATCATCAGCAGCAGCATCATCTTAATCATCATCACCATCAACAGCCAAAACAAGAACAACTATATTCATCACTATCATCATCAGCATCATCATCATGATCAGCATCGACAACAACAACAGCATTAACAATAATTACCATCATCATCATCTACTCATTATAATAATCATCATCACCATTGTCATCATCAGCATTTTAAACTTATACAACGATAACAACAAAAATCATCATTATCAACAACAACATAAACGTTCATCGACATCATGATATTATCATACTCCTCATCATCAGCATCAACATCAACAACAGCATTAACAATAATTTCCATCATCATCATCTACTCATTATAATAATTATTATCATCATTGTCATCATCAAAATTTAAAACTAATACAACGACAACAACAATCATCATCATCAACAGCAACAATCATCATCATCATGATATTATCATAATCCTCCTCCTGATCATTATCATCATCATCACAACAACAGCAACTATAATCACAATCATCAACAGCCAAAAAATTTATTTCATTAATTATCATACTCCTCTTCATCAGCAACTATGAACAGACACAAAATGTTTTTAAAATCAAAATAATTAGAAATATTCTCATTGCAAAAAACACTTCTTATCAAATTAACTTACTTTAATATATAATATAATATCCGAAAACACTATAACATTTTATCCAAATAATTTCACAATACTGTACTCATTGAATGTCTATATACAAATGAAAAAATTCAAACATCTAACCGAATCTAACCAGAATAATGATTGACAAGTGGGCGGAGCAATTGTTCAAAACGAAATGAACATTCGCAAAACCCCCTATTCCTAACTCTAACCCTAACCCTAACCCTAACCCTAACCCTAACCCTAAACCCTAAACTCTAACCCTAACCCAACTCTAACCCTAACCCTAACCTTCTCCTATATACCCTAACCCTAACCCTAACCCTAACCCTAACCAACCCTAACCCTAACCCTAACCCTAACCCTAACCCTAACCCTAACCCTAACCCTAACCTTATTGAGCCAATAAAGATATATATCATCAGCAGCAGCATCATCTTAATCATCATCACCATCAACAGCCAAAACAAGAACAACTATATTCATCACTATCATCATCAGCATCATCATCATGATCAGCATCGACAACAACAACAGCATTAACAATAATTACCATCATCATCATCTACTCATTATAATAATCATCATCACCATTGTCATCATCAGCATTTTAAACTTATACAACGATAACAACAAAAATCATCATTATCAACAACAACATAAACGTTCATCGACATCATGATATTATCATACTCCTCATCATCAGCATCAACATCAACAACAGCATTAACAATAATTTCCATCATCATCATCTACTCATTATAATAATTATTATCATCATTGTCATCATCAAAATTTAAAACTAATACAACGACAACAACAATCATCATCATCAACAGCAACAATCATCATCATCATGATATTATCATAATCCTCCTCCTGATCATTATCATCATCATCACAACAACAGCAACTATAATCACAATCATCAACAGCCAAAAAATTTATTTCATTAATTATCATACTCCTCTTCATCAGCAACTATGAACAGACACAAAATGTTTTTAAAATCAAAATAATTAGAAATATTCTCATTGCAAAAAACACTTCTTATCAAATTAACTTACTTTAATATATAATATAATATCCGAAAACACTATAACATTTTATCCAAATAATTTCACAATACTGTACTCATTGAATGTCTATATACAAATGAAAAAATTCAAACATCTAACCGAATCTAACCAGAATAATGATTGACAAGTGGGCGGAGCAATTGTTCAAAACGAAATGAACATTCGCAAAACCCCCTATTCCTAACCCTAACCCTAACCCTAACCCTAACCCTAAACTCTAACCCTAACCCTAACCCTAACCCTAACCCTAACCCTAACCCTAACCCAACCCTAACCCTAACCCTAACCCTAACCCGAACCCTAACCCTAACCCTAACCCTAACCCTAACCCTAACCCTAACCCTAACCCTAACCCTAACCCTAACCCTAACCCTAAACCCTAACCCTAACCCTAACCCAACTCTAACCCTAACCCTAACCTTCTCCTATATACCCTAACCCTAACCCTAACCCTAACCCTAACCAACCCTAACCCTAACCCTAACCCTAACCCTAAACCCTAACCCTAACCCTAACCCTAACCCTAACCTTATTGAGCCAATAAAGATATATATCATCAGCAGCAGCATCATCTTAATCATCATCACCATCAACAGCCAAAACAAGAACAACTATATTCATCACTATCATCATCAGCATCATCATCATGATCAGCATCGACAACAACAACAGCATTAACAATAATTACCATCATCATCATCTACTCATTATAATAATCATCATCACCATTGTCATCATCAGCATTTTAAACTTATACAACGATAACAACAAAAATCATCATTATCAACAACAACATAAACGTTCATCGACATCATGATATTATCATACTCCTCATCATCAGCATCAACATCAACAACAGCATTAACAATAATTTCCATCATCATCATCTACTCATTATAATAATTATTATCATCATTGTCATCATCAAAATTTAAAACTAATACAACGACAACAACAATCATCATCATCAACAGCAACAATCATCATCATCATGATATTATCATAATCCTCCTCCTGATCATTATCATCATCATCACAACAACAGCAACTATAATCACAATCATCAACAGCCAAAAAATTTATTTCATTAATTATCATACTCCTCTTCATCAGCAACTATGAACAGACACAAAATGTTTTTAAAATCAAAATAATTAGAAATATTCTCATTGCAAAAAACACTTCTTATCAAATTAACTTACTTTAATATATAATATAATATCCGAAAACACTATAACATTTTATCCAAATAATTTCACAATACTGTACTCATTGAATGTCTATATACAAATGAAAAAATTCAAACATCTAACCGAATCTAACCAGAATAATGATTGACAAGTGGGCGGAGCAATTGTTCAAAACGAAATGAACATTCGCAAAACCCCCTATTCCTAACTCTAACCCTAACCCTAACCCTAACCCTAACCCTAAACCCTAAACTCTAACCCTAACCCAACTCTAACCCTAACCCTAACCTTCTCCTATATACCCTAACCCTAACCCTAACCCTAACCCTAACCAACCCTAACCCTAACCCTAACCCTAACCCTAAACCCTAACCCTAACCCTAACCCTAACCCTAACCTTATTGAGCCAATAAAGATATATATCATCAGCAGCAGCATCATCTTAATCATCATCACCATCAACAGCCAAAACAAGAACAACTATATTCATCACTATCATCATCAGCATCATCATCATGATCAGCATCGACAACAACAACAGCATTAACAATAATTACCATCATCATCATCTACTCATTATAATAATCATCATCACCATTGTCATCATCAGCATTTTAAACTTATACAACGATAACAACAAAAATCATCATTATCAACAACAACATAAACGTTCATCGACATCATGATATTATCATACTCCTCATCATCAGCATCAACATCAACAACAGCATTAACAATAATTTCCATCATCATCATCTACTCATTATAATAATTATTATCATCATTGTCATCATCAAAATTTAAAACTAATACAACGACAACAACAATCATCATCATCAACAGCAACAATCATCATCATCATGATATTATCATAATCCTCCTCCTGATCATTATCATCATCATCACAACAACAGCAACTATAATCACAATCATCAACAGCCAAAAAATTTATTTCATTAATTATCATACTCCTCTTCATCAGCAACTATGAACAGACACAAAATGTTTTTAAAATCAAAATAATTAGAAATATTCTCATTGCAAAAAACACTTCTTATCAAATTAACTTACTTTAATATATAATATAATATCCGAAAACACTATAACATTTTATCCAAATAATTTCACAATACTGTACTCATTGAATGTCTATATACAAATGAAAAAATTCAAACATCTAACCGAATCTAACCAGAATAATGATTGACAAGTGGGCGGAGCAATTGTTCAAAACGAAATGAACATTCGCAAAACCCCCTATTCCTAACTCTAACCCTAACCCTAACCCTAACCCTAACCCTAACCCTAAACCCTAAACTCTAACCCTAACCCAACTCTAACCCTAACCCTAACCTTCTCCTATATACCCTAACCCTAACCCTAACCCTAACCCTAACCAACCCTAACCCTAACCCTAACCCTAACCCTAAACCCTAACCCTAACCCTAACCCTAACCCTAACCTTATTGAGCCAATAAAGATATATATCATCAGCAGCAGCATCATCTTAATCATCATCACCATCAACAGCCAAAACAAGAACAACTATATTCATCACTATCATCATCAGCATCATCATCATGATCAGCATCGACAACAACAACAGCATTAACAATAATTACCATCATCATCATCTACTCATTATAATAATCATCATCACCATTGTCATCATCAGCATTTTAAACTTATACAACGATAACAACAAAAATCATCATTATCAACAACAACATAAACGTTCATCGACATCATGATATTATCATACTCCTCATCATCAGCATCAACATCAACAACAGCATTAACAATAATTTCCATCATCATCATCTACTCATTATAATAATTATTATCATCATTGTCATCATCAAAATTTAAAACTAATACAACGACAACAACAATCATCATCATCAACAGCAACAATCATCATCATCATGATATTATCATAATCCTCCTCCTGATCATTATCATCATCATCACAACAACAGCAACTATAATCACAATCATCAACAGCCAAAAAATTTATTTCATTAATTATCATACTCCTCTTCATCAGCAACTATGAACAGACACAAAATGTTTTTAAAATCAAAATAATTAGAAATATTCTCATTGCAAAAAACACTTCTTATCAAATTAACTTACTTTAATATATAATATAATATCCGAAAACACTATAACATTTTATCCAAATAATTTCACAATACTGTACTCATTGAATGTCTATATACAAATGAAAAAATTCAAACATCTAACCGAATCTAACCAGAATAATGATTGACAAGTGGGCGGAGCAATTGTTCAAAACGAAATGAACATTCGCAAAACCCCCTATTCCTAACTCTAACCCTAACCCTAACCCTAACCCTAACCCTAAACCCTAAACTCTAACCCTAACCCAACTCTAACCCTAACCCTAACCTTCTCCTATATACCCTAACCCTAACCCTAACCCTAACCCTAACCAACCCTAACCCTAACCCTAACCCTAACCCTAACCCTAAACCCTAACCCTAACCCTAACCCTAACCCTAACCTTATTGAGCCAATAAAGATATATATCATCAGCAGCAGCATCATCTTAATCATCATCACCATCAACAGCCAAAACAAGAACAACTATATTCATCACTATCATCATCAGCATCATCATCATGATCAGCATCGACAACAACAACAGCATTAACAATAATTACCATCATCATCATCTACTCATTATAATAATCATCATCACCATTGTCATCATCAGCATTTTAAACTTATACAACGATAACAACAAAAATCATCATTATCAACAACAACATAAACGTTCATCGACATCATGATATTATCATACTCCTCATCATCAGCATCAACATCAACAACAGCATTAACAATAATTTCCATCATCATCATCTACTCATTATAATAATTATTATCATCATTGTCATCATCAAAATTTAAAACTAATACAACGACAACAACAATCATCATCATCAACAGCAACAATCATCATCATCATGATATTATCATAATCCTCCTCCTGATCATTATCATCATCATCACAACAACAGCAACTATAATCACAATCATCAACAGCCAAAAAATTTATTTCATTAATTATCATACTCCTCTTCATCAGCAACTATGAACAGACACAAAATGTTTTTAAAATCAAAATAATTAGAAATATTCTCATTGCAAAAAACACTTCTTATCAAATTAACTTACTTTAATATATAATATAATATCCGAAAACACTATAACATTTTATCCAAATAATTTCACAATACTGTACTCATTGAATGTCTATATACAAATGAAAAAATTCAAACATCTAACCGAATCTAACCAGAATAATGATTGACAAGTGGGCGGAGCAATTGTTCAAAACGAAATGAACATTCGCAAAACCCCCTATTCCTAACTCTAACCCTAACCCTAACCCTAACCCTAACCCTAACCCTAAACCCTAAACTCTAACCCTAACCCAACTCTAACCCTAACCCTAACCTTCTCCTATATACCCTAACCCTAACCCTAACCCTAACCCTAACCAACCCTAACCCTAACCCTAACCCTAACCCTAACCCTAAACCCTAACCCTAACCCTAACCCTAACCCTAACCTTATTGAGCCAATAAAGATATATATCATCAGCAGCAGCATCATCTTAATCATCATCACCATCAACAGCCAAAACAAGAACAACTATATTCATCACTATCATCATCAGCATCATCATCATGATCAGCATCGACAACAACAACAGCATTAACAATAATTACCATCATCATCATCTACTCATTATAATAATCATCATCACCATTGTCATCATCAGCATTTTAAACTTATACAACGATAACAACAAAAATCATCATTATCAACAACAACATAAACGTTCATCGACATCATGATATTATCATACTCCTCATCATCAGCATCAACATCAACAACAGCATTAACAATAATTTCCATCATCATCATCTACTCATTATAATAATTATTATCATCATTGTCATCATCAAAATTTAAAACTAATACAACGACAACAACAATCATCATCATCAACAGCAACAATCATCATCATCATGATATTATCATAATCCTCCTCCTGATCATTATCATCATCATCACAACAACAGCAACTATAATCACAATCATCAACAGCCAAAAAATTTATTTCATTAATTATCATACTCCTCTTCATCAGCAACTATGAACAGACACAAAATGTTTTTAAAATCAAAATAATTAGAAATATTCTCATTGCAAAAAACACTTCTTATCAAATTAACTTACTTTAATATATAATATAATATCCGAAAACACTATAACATTTTATCCAAATAATTTCACAATACTGTACTCATTGAATGTCTATATACAAATGAAAAAATTCAAACATCTAACCGAATCTAACCAGAATAATGATTGACAAGTGGGCGGAGCAATTGTTCAAAACGAAATGAACATTCGCAAAACCCCCTATTCCTAACCCTAACCCTAACCCTAACCCTAACTCTAACCCTAACCCTAACCCTAACCCTAACTCTAACCCTAACCCTAACCCCTAACCCTAACTCTAACTAACCCTAACCCTAACCCTAACTAACCCTAACCCTAACCCGTCTGGCCTTATTACTTCCTTTCTATAGGTTTTATAGCTTAGGGGTTAGCGATTTGCGCAGAGTTTACTCGGAGTTAAGGTTGAGGTAAGCTCATGGGTCTCATCTCCATGATTGGTACAGCGGCCATCTATGTAATCGGTATCGATTCTCAAATTTTCTTTAATCTCATTCAAGTTAACGATATCATTTTCACATCCACGAATAGCTTTTGCTAAATTCTCTTCTGATCCGAAGACACTTTAGAAACATCGACCCTTATATCAGCTGTATCAAGCTTTAAAAAAGATTCATCACGGAGTTAACACCAGCAACTTCTTTTTTAACAGATTGTATTTCACTGACAAGCTTAGGTCTCATACGTTTAAGTTCCATTAACAGTTCTTCATTAGTAGCAGGTCCGGGATTAGTTTCAACATCAGCAGCAAGTTTCAGTAAACGAGCACAATAGTAACTATATGCTGGCATTGACAAATTCTCGCCTATTACAAGTGTGTTAATATTCCTAGAGAAATAATTATCCAAAACAGAGATTGTGGCGGAAGCAAGCAAACTGTTGGTAATAAATGTGCCAGACCACAGTATGACTATTGCTAAAATACCCATCAGTAAAACTCTAAAATGAATGTCAGTTAAAAATTACCACTTCAATTTAATAAAATATCATACCTTTCAAAATATTCCAGTAAATAATACAATAAAAATTTTCGTCGATAAGCATTTATGAAAGACCATCACAAACAACGTTTGATGCGCATTCGCAAAAAGTCACATGATAGTTTAACCAATCAACTATGTGAAACATGTCACATGATAGGCATCTCAGAATTGGCATCTCTCGTTTCATCTCTATACCCTAACCCTAATATCTCTCGTTTCATCTTTATACCCTAACCCTAACCGTTGCATGAACATAGGTAAAACAGGCATACTGCAACATCTCCCTTCTTTAAAACTAATTTTCAATTCTTAATATTTTCACAGTCCTACAATTAAATTTCTGTTCATTTCAGTTTTGTTCATAATTCTCTGCCACTGATTTCTAATGTTTGAAATATTATATTATTTATTTCTAGAATGTGCCACAGCATCTCACAGTCTGTGATAATTAATTAATTAGCGAATGAATGAATGTATGGATGCCACTGTGATAATTTGATCTGTCAGTGTTAAATCTTTACACTTCCTGAGCTGTGAGGTATTTAGGAAATCCTTATGCAACAACAGGCTACAATAGCCATTAATGTAAATTTTAAACTGACATTTATTCAGTTATGCTAGGTTCTACAGCTCTTTTTGACCTTGTGATATAAACATTAGGTTTTTGTTCTTTATTGCAGGGTTCGGCATTTGCAGATATTTGTGATGTAATGTCTTCCTTTGTTTGAGACTCATAATGGGAACCATTATGTAATAAATCAGAATCTGAAGTTTCTTGCATTGATTCATTAATCTTTAATAAATGCTGGAGATTACGCTCGTATGTAGTACCATCAAAGGTTTGCACAGAATAAGATCTTTCATTGTGCTTATCAGTAACAACAGCTGGTTTCCATGTTTTATCAGGTGTCTGGATCATGGCTGAATCAACGATTTTCAAGGGCGGAAGTGTTTTTGCTTGGCTGTCGTAGTACAATTTAACTTTTCGTTTGTTTGATTCAATTTTATCCTTGATAGCTGTAGGTGGGATTTTTGGGTGACCAAATTTTCACTTGATGTTGAGAGAAAAGATGGCAGCTGTCTGCCCATAAGAAGCTGTGCAGCAGAATAACCCATATCAAAGTGGTGACTCGGTATTCCAGAAAACCAATGAGGGGATCTTTCTTGTCGGCCTTGGCTTTAGTCATTATGCGCTTGCATTTCTGCACATATTTCACGGGCAAACCATTTGATTTGGGGTGTAACAGGCTGCTTGTTATGTGTCTAAAATCCCATTCTTTTGCAAACTCTGCAAACTCCTGAGATGCATAACATGGACCGTTGTCAGAAATTACACGCTCACTTATTCCCCAGTGACTGAAAATGGCCTTCATGCTATTGACTACAGTGATACTTTTCAGGTTAGGCAATTCTTTGACCTCAAAATATCTACTGTAGTAATCAACCACCAACAGATAATTTTTATTATTCCATGTAAACAGGTCAGCAGCAGGTGATCAGGGACTTCGTGGGGAATTAAGGGCTCTTTTGGGTTAGAATTTCTACGTTTAAGACAGACTGAGCATTTCAGCACCATGTCTGTAATTTCTGCTGAAATCCGAGGCCAGAACATGACATCCCGTACTCGTCTGAGACATTTCTCAGTACCCATGTGACAAGCATGCACTATTTCAAGCATTCGTACCCTCAATGATTTGGGCATTACAATCTTTGAACCTTTGATGATAATACCATCAATAACAGATGATTCATCCCAAAAATTCCATAATGGTACAATAAGGGTGTGACACTGGTTTTTGGTATCTGGCCAGCCTTGCAAAATGACATGTTTGGGCATACTAAACTGCTCGTCAAGTTCAGTTTGCGATTTAATTTCTTCCAATCTCCTGTCACTAATAGGGAGGCTGGATTTTACCATGTTAACCTGTAGATCTATACCCTCAGAAAGATAGGGATGAGTGTCACTAAGGAATTTTCTATATGGTGTGTCGGCCAGTGGAATGGACTTGCCTGGGTAGTGATTAAGGTCAAGGTCATATCTCTGTAAACGTAGAAGCATACGCTGAAGAGGTACAGGGGTGGAGCAAAGGGGTTTCTTGTAAATATACACAAGTGGCAAATGATGAGTTTGCATGTGAGCCTTGCGCCCATAGATAAATTGATGGAATCGTTCACATCCAAACACTATGGCGTACATTTCCTTTTCTTTTTTGGCATAGTTAACCTCTGTTTCCGTCAAGGATTTGGATGCAAATGCTATTGGCTTACCATCATGCATGATAGCCGCACCAAGACCAAATTTGCTAGCATCTACTTGCAGAACTAGTGGTTTCTTAAGATCATAATAGGCTAAGACCTGGTCCGACTGGATGATTCCTTTCACCTTTTGAAATGCATCTGCCTGGGTTTCCTCCTAAGAAAATTCATAATTCTTTGACAGTAATTTCCTCAGTGGGTAAGTGACCTCAGATAGATTTGGACAAAGCGTGCCATGTAATTGACCATACCCAAAAGGGTTTCTAATTCAGCTTTGCTAGTGGGTGGGGGCATATCCTTAATGGTGGTGACCCGTGATTGCTGGATTTTAAGGCCCTCAGATGTCAGTACATGGCCAAAGTATTCTACTTCTTTCACTCCTACTTGTAGCTTTTCCTCATTAAAGTGGATACTTTTTCTAATGACCTTTGTAAAACGGCGTTAAGGTGCATGTCGTGTTCCTCTCTAGTTTTCCCAAAGACCAAAATGTCGTCGACTATGGCGACAACTCCACTGAGACCTTCATAGCATTCATCGATTTTACGTATGAATTCATCTCCAGAGGATTTTTACCCAAAAGGGAGGCGCAAATAACGCCATCTTCCAAATATGGTAATGAAGGTCGTGAGGAACGACGACTCTTCAGAGAGATTGACGGCCCAATATCCTGAACCTGCGTCCAATCTTGTGAAAAACCTGGCCCCAGAAAGCTTATGTATGATGTCATCCAAGGTTCTCATGGGGTAATGTGGGCGGACAATGCATTTGTTTAAATCCCTTGGGTCCAGGCAAATGCAGAGTTTTCCTTGTTTCTTCTCTGCAATGACTGTAGAATTAACCTCCTTGTTTTTAATGGAGTAGGTGAGCTTAATCAATCCAAAGTCAATGCATAATTGAAGCCGAAACAAAGGTGTTGATGTAGTGTCAACAACTTGAAACAGGACTGTACCTGTCTGACCAGTGCCGAGATGCGTACACTGAAGCGTTATGCAACCTCTCAGGTCTAGTTCATTGCCAGTGTATGAAGACAGTCTAGCCCTAGATTTCTGTAAGACCCCTTTAATACCAAGCTTCTGATATATTGCAGGGCATTCCCCAGGCCGTTTTAGCGCCCCGGCAGCGGGGCGCTTGATTTTCGTGATCCAAGTTACCGGGGCGCTTGAATTTCGGCTTGCACGTTGATTTTACAGGCGGGGCGCTTGATTTTTTTAGAGCAGCAGACGACTGCGTATCACTGAATTGTTACTTAATATACACAGCAGCCGTCGATCAATAAATCCCGTGTAATGAAAGGATGTATGGATAAACATGTGACTGCTAATAATGGGCCATATTTTGAAGAAGTAATTTAAAGAAATATGTTTTATGATCACGTGGCATTAATTGCTCTTGATTGAAAATCGGTTGTTTGAGCTATTATAAGTCATTTAGTCCGACGCTGAGGACAATTTTTCTCGGACAACCGACTGTAAACAAAATTTTTGCCCTGGACAACTTTCATTTTGACAGTCAGAAACATAGGTCAACTGTCCAAAAACACAGCCCACTCTAATAAACAGTCGATTTCTTACCATGTTGAAATTAATTCTGACATTCTATAGGCACCATGTAAGTGAAAATATCTCGGATAATCCGTTTGTCACCTGTTTTCGCGACACCGACGTATTTTTACTTTTTGTTTAGAGAAAACTGCGTCCTGGAGACACAGCAACCTTACAAAATTTAATCTATTGATTAAGATGAATGGTCAAGATTTGATCATCTGTACCAGTTATTTTTTTGTCATTAAGAAAGTTTCTTTTCCTCTTGAAAATTGCTGTCATTCATTGCCTTCAAAAGATGTACACAGTTCAACTTCAACTTATTACTGCTAAAAGTCCATACTGACTAAACTAGGCAGTTTCTGTTGAAAGTTTTCATAAGACCATAAAGGTTTCCTTCCTTTTAAATACATGTATCTGTATATTTTTTGTTTCTTTTTTTTAAATATGATGACAGAAAAAAAACTATTCATTTATAATTCTCACTCAAAAACTGATTTTGGAACAACTCTGTTTTGCCATGGTCAGTTGTCCCAAACTCATTGATTATATTATTATGCACCTATTTATGATTATTTATTAAAGATGGTGAAAGATATTATAAATATGTTAATACTGAACACCTTTTGTTTGTTTAAACTCCCATTAAAATTACCCCAAAATGATTCA
Source organism: Cyclina sinensis (assembly GCA_012932295.1). Taxonomy (NCBI): domain Eukaryota; kingdom Metazoa; phylum Mollusca; class Bivalvia; order Venerida; family Veneridae; genus Cyclina; species Cyclina sinensis. Next base: position 23,851 of record JAAONU010000184.1, read on the forward strand.
TTTCATTGTAAGGATTAAAAAAATTTCGACATGCGGGAAGGGGCATTACCCCCTCCCGCACCGACCCCCACACAGTTGCGCTTGGAAAATTCTCTGGGGAAGGCCCTGTATTGATAATGGTTAAATGCTCACCTGCGCTCCGGTATCAACCCTGAACATTATTTGACGCTTGCTAGGTCCCACCAAAATTTCTGCAAATACCTGACCTTGAATAATTTCAGACTCAACACTATCAACAAATACATCCGAATTATGAACAGTGGTTTCAATTTCATTTACATTCCTAAATCCTGATCTACACATAAATTGAATATGGTTCCATTTTTACAAGAATGGCACTGTTTTCCCTAAGCAGGGCACTGTTCTGTTTATGTGTGTGTCTGTCCACATTTGTGAAATTTTGTTTGGTCTTTGGTATTTCCATGGTGGTTTTGTTGTCGCGGTTGATGAATGGTATTTTTCCGGGTTGACTGTGAATATGATTGTTTTTGTTTGTGAGTCCCTTTGCGCAAACCCCTGTATTGCGTGTTGTTTCGCACTGAGTCTACACTGGTTGCTGCTGCAGTTGCCTGACTCATTGAACGTAATTGTGCCTGGGAGTATTCAAAACTTTGACAAATTTGAATTGCTTAGTCCATAGTAAGCTTTTCACCCTTATTGATCAATTGTTCTCTCACTTTCTGCGAATTCACGCCAAAAACAATTCTGTCCCGAATCATTTCATCTTCTGCAGTGAAGTTACAATCCTTGGCTAGAAGTCTAAATCTGGTGATAAATTGTACAACTGAATTTTCACCCTGAAACTCATTACTGAATTTGTAGCGAGCAAATATAGGATTGCATTTTGGTTGAAGGTTGTTCCTAATTGCATCAAAAATGGCATCTAGGCTACCTCTTTGTGTTTCAGTTAGTGTTAGTGTACTGTAGATGTCTCTACCCTTTTCGCCAATCCACAGTAACAAATATGTTATCTTGATATCCTCTTTTTCTTTTAGAGGTCCCTTAAATATCAAGTCTGTATGCTCCCGAAATTTTCTCCAAGTTTCTGGGAGATTACTTGAACTCAAATCCATACACGGCGTAGGAACTCCATCTAAATCCATTGTGAATGTTTGAAATTCTAACGTTTAATATTCCTTGTATAACTTTTTGAATGTTCAAAATTCACTCATATTTGACTAAGTTCAGTTTAATCAATTTGTGAATGTTTGAAATTTTACCAAATAATTACTGCATTAAATGTTTGAATGTTCAAATTCACACTTAAAGTTAAATCCTTTTATTCTGACACCACGTTCTGTTATTTGTTATATTAAAGGAGCATTGAACTAAGAATTACAGGTAGTGTGTTCTAACTTTTAATTTGTACTCTTGGAGATCTTCTATCAGAATGTATTATATGATAAGGAATCAACAGTACAGGTAACTCCAGACAGAAAACCTTTGCATGAACATAAGGTAAAACAGTTAGGCATACTGCAACACAAAGCACACAAACCAGTCTTCCGTGCACAACATGTTTTTTGGTAAGTCTACAGATTTCTTATTGAAAAAGACCATCTTACATTTCGAGCAACGGATGGTTGACAAAAACACAGCCCGCGTGGGAGCAAAGAGTAGTTGCGCGATGATGTAGTATCCTACATGTATTATCATTTATTCTGAACATTTTAAATCAATAAAACTTGTTAATTCCATCAATAAAAGTTGTTACAGGTGGGGTAGCCTTAATCTCGGCCAGTAATTCGTTCCAGAGTCGTATAGTCCTTGGGAAGAATGAGTTTATATGATGTTTTTGAATGCGGGACAACGAATCTATTGTTTCTTTTGTCCGTAAGGTGTTCGTGATTGACATTGACCTGTTTATTTTTTTTATTTTGTGACCAGGCTGGCTTGGTTTCGTCTTTGCTGGAGTGATGACCATTTAAATTCTTTAATCATGTTTGTTACACTGCTTGTATAGTGGTAAGCATTATGAACATGCCTTTGGCTGACCTCTGGACAATTTCTGTTCTGTGAGTGAGGTATTTTTGCCATGGCTGTCATATAGTTTAGCAGTATTCGACCTGGGGTCGTACATAATTATGTTTTGTGTACTGCTTCTTTGAGCCGTTTGTTTTGTGTTTTGACATTTCGTATGATGACACTTAAGCTGTTTTTTTTTGCTTTGTTAGTGATGTTGTTTATATGGGATGACCAGCCCAGGTTACTTATTTTAGTAACTCCTAAGTATTTGCATTATCTGTGGTTTTCAGTATAGTGCTGTGTAGGGTGTAGGGATAGATGACAGGTTTCTTTTTCCTGGGTATTCTGAGTATTTCACACTTCTCAGAGTTGAACTCAAATGACCATTCTTTTTCCCATATTTCAAGGTTGTGCAAATCATTTTGTAAGCTTTGTGCTGATGCTTGTAATTTAATTGTAAAGTACACTATGGTGTCGTCCGCAAATAGACGCACCCGGCTCCTGACACTTCCTGGTAGGTCATTGATGTATGCGAGAAATTAAAGAAACAACGGACCTAGGACCGATCCCTGAGGGACGCCAAAGCGAAGGGGTCTGTCCCCTCCTGTTGAGGGAAAAAAATCGAAATTTTGACCTTCAAACGGTGCTGTCTGGCGCATTTTAGATTCTATAGCATTGTCCTAATATGACTTAAAAGTATTCATAATCCGAGGTAAAAGTAGTTTTATATTTTATTTTGTTTTGGTTTGTCTTGTCTTTTTTTTCAATCCAATGCGATTCGTCACAGTAAAAGACCTTATCTCATATATGTAGATTCCTTATCCACTTAACTTTGAAAATGAAGTCTGTGAAAAAAAATTATATCGAAATCTACAAAACTATGAACAGGCCAACTTGTCTGGGTGATTTTTAGTATTCTTTTTTTTTCAATTTTTGTCAATTTAATTAAAAAGGTCTTGTTTTCTTGTCTTGTATCGAATTAAGAAGAAGCAGACGGACTTAGGGTTGTTTCGAAGCATTTTAAGCAAAATGCTGGGTAGGTTTATTTTTCTGACTAGACCTAGCTGACCAGCTGACTGCTGACCAGTCAGCAAGCTGACTACATGGTCTATTTTGCTGACCAAATTCTGTTGACCAGGTATATATTGCCATGGAAACAGGCCTGGGGTATATTATGGACTATAGTTTTTTTTCTTTATTTATAGCTATTTTTATTATTAATAACTATCCTATATAAATATGATTTTAATATGGCAATTTATATCTATTTTTATATCTATTAATTATTCTATTACTTTATATTTATGTAGTTATTTGAAAAATGTAGGTGTGACTTTAACATTAATTTTAAGCTTGATACATAAATTGGTTAATTATTAATTTTAATTTTCTTGTCTTATTTTAAAAATGTAATGGTTATATCTTACGGCATAGAGACACTTTATTAAAATAATGTTCTTCCATTTAGTATATAATTGAATTGACATCCAATTTATGCGACAGTTAGTTTAACAAACTTTTCAAGTTTCGAGCAACTGGCCCTTTGCTGATGTTGAAATTGGTGAAAAAAACAAATACAAAAAAATTATGACATGACAGAATTACAGTTTTCTGTAATATTTCAATAACACGTGTCTAATATACATACAACATATAATCAATCTTAAAATCCTGTATACCATAAACATGCTCTACCAGTATAACAGGGTACTTATAATGATAATGGATTATGTTTATTTGAATTCAATTTCTATTTTGCCTTACTTGATTATTACATGAATGAGAATCTATAAAGTAATATATTGAGCATTATGTTTTCTATAATTACACATTACATTTTTTTATACTTCAGGAATATTTCTTAATACTTTTTCAAAATAAAAATAGAAAATAAATCATTCAGCTAAACTGAAATTCCAAGAGAAAATAATGTATCATAGAAGCAGTTTGATATTGTTAGATTGAATTTTTTAATAGTTTTGAACAAAATTTTAAAAAACAACATTTCGGTTTTGATTATATAATTTGTTGCTCATTTAACTTTTCAGTATTACTTAATATGAGACAAGGAGACTCTGTCGTTTATTTGTGTGAACAGGGAAGTATTGTGAGTCTGCTCTTATCTAGATCAAGGATGGTCCATGACTGCCAAGTGTTCTTATAGTACTTAACAACTTTGCATTTATTTTTACACATTTTCAGACGGGGCAGATTTATGGAAATAAGGCATTTGAAATTGAAAGTATTGTCTGATATTTGTAACATTAGAACCATAGCATAGAATTTTTCATTCTTCTACTGTTTCACATTTTTTCCTATTGTCAGTGTATTAAGTAACAGAATTGGTCACCTAATTATATATTATGATGTAGGTGTCTAAATGTTACTTCAATGCAGGGTTAAGTTATGCCCCCCGACAAACAGACAGACAGATGGAAAGTGTCAACATCTACATGATTCCCTTTGCATAATGCTTAAAAACTTCCATCTTTAGCACATACAAAAACAATTAATGTAAATGAAAATGTAAAATATACTCACATCTAGAGCAACAACATATTCCTCTAGCTTCTCCCACAACTCACACACTTTGGCACCGGAAAATGACATTGTCACAATATCACAATTTTCAAGATAAGAGCTATATAGTTGGTTTGACTATGACCTATGATAAGAGCCATGACTTTAACACGAAATATTATTTCCAGTACTTGAGGCAATAGCTGTTTCTTAAGAGTATTTTGTTCCATTAGAAATGTGAGTATGTATGATAATTCGTGTCATTTGTTTGTTATGTAAAATTGTATGTCTTTGACATATTTTTTGTGTCTTTTGTAAATGGCCAAAGGCAAATATTTGCTGATATGCCAATAAATTTTGAACTTGAACTTGAACTTGAAGTATAAAATTTCCTTTTGGAAGTGAATTTCTTGTTTGGCATAAGACTAAATACTGTTATAACATTGTGTGTAGGGCTCTCTTTGTAAAAGCTTATAAGGTAAGGTGTGAAAGAGTGACACTACCATGTTAAATGTCATTTTTTTGTTAATAAGGACTTATTCTCACCTGCCTACAGACAGTAAACAAAATGACATTAAAACTAATATTACATAGCAATATTTGGTGTAACTTACAGGTATTTGACACAAACTTTTACTACATGTCCTCATATGTCCTATATACCTAATAAAAAGAATTAGGATATAGGTCCTCTAAGGCTAGGTGGGAAAAGTTTCGTCAACTGAACCGAAGCCTAAAGGCAGTCGAGTGTGTGAAGTCCTTGTAACCTTATTTATTTATATAGGAAACGTTTGTGTCAAAGAATGTAGAACGAAGCGTACCAGTGCACAAGTGTACCGGGATGAAGCGTACCACTTTATAGGACGAAGCGTACCATATATGAAATATATAGTGAAAATAATCAGAATTTGTCAACATTTATTTTATTGAGCAAATACATAATTATACAAATGTTTTTTTTTCAGTATTACAAGACACGTTTATTACTTTTTTAATATATATAAAAAGCACTTTATTAGTTGTAAATATAAAAGACAGGTATTTTACTTAAAGTAAATGACTAAATATTGTTTCCCTTTTAACTTTTAAAAGTGCATGAATACCTTCAAAAATAAAAACATTTTGTATATAGATAATTAATTATTTAAATTACTTGTTTTGTTTTAATTAGCGTACAATTCAAATTAAATAATTAGACCACATTAATCTCACAGTCCCGCTAACAAAATATTAATGGGTGTAATCAGCACCTAGCGTACCGCAGATACCCACTATGTATTTTATGCATGGTACGCTTCGTCCTGAAATGGTACGCTTATGCAGTGGTACGCTTATGCAGTGGTATGCTTCGTCCAGCACCGGTGTCAAATACCTACAGTAGTAACTCATGAAAATGTTCTGAAAAAAGGGGCAAGATCTGCAGCTCAATAACTTCTGCTTTAGACAAGAGTTACAAAACAATAACTCGTTACGGTAGGATTTGAAAATACCAAAAACAAAATAAAAAATAAACTGACAATATATTATATGTATTATCAGTTTCCATCACACTTTATGTATCAAGCTTAAAATTAATGTTTAAGTCTCACCTACTTTTTTTCAAATAACTACATAAATACACGGTAATAAAATAATTAATAGATATAAAATTGCCACTGAATACAAATTGAAAAATAAATAAACTGACAATATATTAAATATATTATCAGTTTCCAGTTAAAGTCACATCTACATTTTTCAAATAACTTCATAAATATATGTAATACAATAATTAATAGATATAAAAATAGATATAAATTGCCATATTAACAACATCATATTTATATATAGGACAGTGATTAATAATGAAAATAGCTATAAATAAAGAAAAAACTATAGTCCATATATTCCCTCAGGCCTGTTTTCATGTCAATATATACCTGGTCAGCAGAATTTGGTCAGCAAAATAGACCATGTGGTCAGCTTGCTGACTGGTCAGCAGTCAGCTGGTCAGCTAGGTCTGGTCAGCGAAATAGACCTTCCCCAAAATGCTTACAAGTATAACTTAGCTAAACTTACCTCACTGTAATGAAGCCCGCCCGCTAAGCTCAATAGGTAGAGCACTGGATTAGTAATCCATCGGTCGTTGGTTCGACCCCTGGGCAGGGCAAAATTTCTCCGTGACAACTGTTCAAGACATTGTGTCTTAAGTTCATTTGTCTCTCACCGATGATTCAGAGTAGATCATGTGGGAACAGTAGTCAGTCACTTGCGGAGAAATTGGCAATTACTGGTTAGTTATCCAGGAAAACCGGTTAGGTTGACTGACCGCCGAGATATAACACATGTTGAAATTGGCGTGAAACCCCAAAAACAAACAAATCATTGTAATGAAGCCACGGTCGGTTTATAAACCAATTTGGATTCGAAAAATAGAAATGACTTATCTTTTTCGGACCAGCAAAATTCCGACTTTAGATTAACCCCCCCCCCCCTCCGAAAAAAAATGACGAATATATTAAACAAGCAATTTTATTCTGCTTTCACTGTTGAAAGTAACCTTGAGATGCCTGATATGGGACCCAGTAGATACTCGTCCATGTCTGATGTTACAGTGGATAGTAATGGGGTGTTAAAACTCTTAAATAATTTGAATCCTAATAAGGCATCAGGCCCTGATTGCATCAATTCCCGAATTCTTAAGGAGTGTTCTGGTGAACTTGCCGACATACTGTCTATAATCTTTAATAAGTCCCTTCGTACAGGCGAAATCCCAATGGATTAGCGTAACGCCTCAGTTGCTCCTATTTTTAAGAAGGGTGATAAGTATAATGCCGCTAATTACAGGCCAGTATCTCTAACATGTATCTCCTGTAAAGTGTTAGAGCATATTATTGTTAGTAACTAGATGAAACATGTTTCTAGGTCAAACATCTTAACCAATTTCCAACATGGTTTTCGGGAAAAACGGTCTTGTAAAACCCAACTAGTCCAATTTGTTCATGACCTGGCCTCTAATTTAGACAATATTAAATCTAGAAAACATGTTCAGACAGATATACTGATCATGGATTTTGCCAAAGCCTTTGATAAGGTGCCACATAGGAGACTATTGCATAAATTAAACTTTTATGGTATACGAGGCACTACCCTTAGATGGATTGAATCATGGTTAAAAGATAGGTCTCAAAATGTTGTCCTAGAAGAAGTAGAATCAGATCCTGCCCCTGTGGTGTCCGGAGTGCCTCAAGGCTCGGTACTTTGGCCTGTATTATTCCTCCTATTTATTAATGACCTGCCCAATGGTATAACATCAACAGTGCGTCTGTTTGCAGACGACTGTGTCCTATATCGTAAGGTCCAATCATATCCAGATTGCCTCACCCTGCAAAATGACCTGGATAAACTCCAACAATGGGAACAGACTTGGTTAATGAAATTTAATGTGGCCAAATGTGAAGTCATGAGACTATCCAGGCATAAACAGGTTAACCTAATCAAACATAATTACCTCTTGCATGGTCAAGTCCTAGAAGCAGTTGACTCCGCTAAATATCTGGGCGTTACCCTAACCAACACCCTAGATTGGTCCAAACATATAGACAGTGTACGTGGCCGGCAAGGCCACTCGAACACTTGGTTTCTTACGTCGTAACCTTTCCTTTGCACCACAGGCCACAAGACTCATGGCATATAAAACCTTAGTCAGACCCCAGGTTGAGTATGCGTCCGCTATATGGAACCCACATACCCAACATAACATACAAAAGATTGAAAAAGTACAGCGCACTGCGGCAAGATGGGCATGTAGAAGGTGGCGTAGATCAAGTTGTGTGGGTGACATGTTAACAGACTTAGATTTAGACAGCCTTGTACATAGAAGAGAAGTTTCAGGTCTTACCTTCTTCTACAAAATACATTATAACCTTGTGTTTATTGATAAGGACATGTATCTAACACCAGTTACAAGCAGGTCACTTCAAACCAGACATAGTCACCCCTTTCAGTATTCGAGACCCTCTCCACGTACAGACTGTTTTAAGTACTCTTTCTTCTCTAGGTTAATACCAGTCTGGAACTGCCTGCCAGAGTCAACTGTTTCCATTTGCACAGTGGACTCCTTTAAACAGGCAATTAGTTCAATGTAATGTGGTACAACCCTGTACATAGTTTTAACAGGCTAGGCTTGCTACTTCCGCATGTAATTATAATCTCAGAGCAGTTTGGCCTCAAATTTTCTTTTATTGGTGTATTATACATGAATATTTTTTTTCTTTTTTCTTTTTTTAACCCATCTGGCTGCTAATTTGCCACCCACATGACGTAATGATCAGTCTTGGTCGAAGTCATTATCGGAAGAAAGAAAGAAAGACGAAAACGATGAAGTAATCTATTTGTAAAAATATTATAAATTATAAATTCGGAATTCGTCTATTGTCCGAAACTGTGAGAAGTCAAATTAGAGAAAGGCGTTTGAAACAGACAGGTAAACATTCTCCACTCTCGTCAGTTAGGAGAAAATACTTCATCTGTTGAGTATTTGTCTGTCTTCGTAAAGTAAACCATTTTTGACAGGCACCGTCATTTTCTAAGCAGGGTTCGTGAAATTGATTTTAAACGATACCAAATTTGGGCTAGTATAAAACGCTGACGCGAAACGCTGACAATATACAATAAGAGGAAAAACGCTGACTATATAGATAAAGAACAATTTCAGAAAACGCTGACAACATAGATATAGTGTGTTAAATGAGTTCCTATACTGTCATATATAGTAAAATAACTGATGTATTAAAATCAGTACTGATCCTTTAAAAGAAAAATATCACTTGATGAAAAAAGATGATAATAAAAAATGAAGAGAGAAAAAATGAAATTTGAAAAACAAAGTCGCTCACTAAGTTCAAAGTTATTTTTAAATTCATTTTGAATGAACTTAGTATTTGTTTGTGGTGGAATTGGCAATTAAAGATTTAATTACCTTAAAAAAAGACAGTAATAAAAAACCTGCCAGTAATACCCGTGAGGGGAGTCTAGGCAGTATCGAAAGATAGATAGATAGATAAATGAAGAGAAAAAAAAGAAATTTGTAAAACAAAGTAGCTCACTTATTCCAAAGTGATTTTTAAATTAATTTGAAATAAACTTAAGTATTTGCTAATAGTGGAATTGGCAATTAAAAATTTAATTACCTTAAGCTTGTAAAAATATTTGTCAACTTTGAGGAAAGAGGAAAAACGCTGACGATTTAGATAAAGAACAATTTCAGAAAACGCTGACAAAATAGATATAGAATGTTAACGGAGTTCCTCCGCTTTCATATATAGTAAAATGACTTATTATTAAAAATTAGTTCTGAGATTTTAAAATTGAAAATATCATATGACGAAAAAAAAAAAAGAAAAACAAGAAAGAAAAATAATAAGAAATGAAGAGAAAAAAAGGAAATTTGAAAAACAAAGTACCTCACTTAATCAAAAGTGATTTTTGAATTAATTTAAATAATTTTGAAATAAACTTAATTATTTGCTAGTAGTGGAATTGGCAATTAAAAGTTTAATTACCTTTTAAAAATATTTGTCAACTTTAAGGAAAGAGGAAAAACACTGAAGATTTAAATAAAGAGCAATTTTAGATAACGCTGACAACATAGATATAGTATGTTAATGGAGTTCCTCCGCTGTGATGTATAGTAAAATAACTGATGTATTATAAATCAGTACTGATCCTTTAAAAATGGAAAATATCATTTGATGAAAAAGGAAGTATTTATGTAACTTTTCACCTCTCACGTGATATAATCATATGGAAAAAAATGATTTATTGACATATAGGTCCATTAGGCATGGTATTTTTATTGTGAAAATTAACATATCATGTAACATGTATATGATAAGCATATACGTAGCCATATATTTATCATTCATAGCACTGATGAAATATACTTGATAACACACTTCTGTATGAAGATACATGTTTGTGCTATATAAATATATTACTATACCAAAATCAGAGTTATTTCATTATTTCAACCCCAACAGTACAGGTTTGAACATTTCTAAATCAATTAATTAAATTCATAAATGGTTAACAATTTATAATACACATTCTACTCATTTATTTAAAAACATATTCATTATAATGCAATTTTCAGCTTTAATTTATACTGAAAGTTAAGTGTAAGTACAAATACAAAGCGTCAGCGTTTTCCCTAATAATTTCATATCGTCAGCTTTTTCCTTTTATTGTATATTGTCATCTACTACTTAACTCTGTGATGCTGAGCCAAACTCATTAGCACCAGTTACAAGAACGACGACCTAAAAATGCATTTGGACAAATAAGCTGCAAAGCTCAAAACAAGTATCCAAATGATTATATCAAGTAACAAATTACAAGTGAATAACTGTATTTTGAACTTTCCTTTGATTTATTAATATATAAAGGACATACAGTTCGATTCACATCAAGGGTAAAAGTCTACAGTGACTTTCCGTATTCCTCACTTTCCGTGCAAGTACTGGTTTGAGCCCAGAAGCACTTACCCACAGGTAAAACCGACTAAAAAAAATAAGTATGAACTATAATTACTAAAAAGACCACATTTTTCTCTGAATATATAGTTCCTTAAACACGTAACTGTAATACAATTTAACTATGCAAAAAAAAAAAATCATTATAAATTATATATAATAAATCGCTTTGATTTTATGTTGTGGATTAAACACACCTTGCGGGTGCTGCCACAATAACATGACACGTACATCTAATAAACAATCAATCAACACCTATATTAATGACACGATTATTCAATTAACACCAATACACTTGTTTAAATAGCACCTTAGCAATTCTACTGTGATATTTCACGTGTACTAAAGTATAGTAAAATAAATTACCAATCAACACCTATATAAAACTAACTCCACTCTTTGTTTTTCAAATTTATTTTTCTTCTTTTCATTTTTTTTATTATTATCTTCTTTCATAGAATGATATTTTCCATTTTTAAAATCTCAGAACTGATGTTTAATACATCAGTTATTTTTACTATATATGACAGCGTAGAAACTCCATCAACATACTATATCTATGTTGTCAGCGTTTTCAGAAAATTGTACTTTTTCTAGATCGTTAACGTTTTTCCTCTTTCCTCAAAGTTGACAAATATTTAAAAAAGGGAACGAAATTTTTAATTGCCAAGTCCACCACAAGCAAATACTTAAGTTCATTCAAAATTTATTTAAAAATCACTTAAGTAAGTGAGCGACTTTGTTTTTCAAATTTCTTTTTTTTTCTTTTTTCATTTTTTATCATTTTCTTATTTCAACAAATGATATTTTCCTTTTTTAAAGGATCAGTACTGATTTTTAATACATTAGTTAATTTATATATATAACAGCATAGAAACTCTATTAACATACTATATATATGTTGTCAGCGTTTTCTGAAATTGTTCTTTATCTATATCATCAGCGTTTTCCCTCCTATTGTATATTGTCAGCGTTTCGCGTCAGCGTTTTCTACCGTCCCACCAAATTTTCCCTTTGTATCGTATCTTCATTGACATCAAGAATAGCCCAACAAATTGTGCGCCAGGGCTCTTTATTATATAGACGATGGTTTGTAAAGGCCGACATCTATGTAATATCAGTTTGTAAATCAGTCGGTCTTGCAGTCGAAATATTGAGACTAACATCAAGAATAGCCAGATATGCTAATAATTATATTATTCATATGAAAATTTTTAACAAAAGTAAGATAAACAGGATAGTTTAATTTTTTTGTGTTTTATTTTATAGTCCAACTAATCGTAAGAGAGTCAAGATATTGCCTGCCTGGTATAGTCAGTAGGCTATTAGTCTCAATATTTTGGACTGCAGTACCGACCGATTTACAAACTGATATTACATAGATGTTGGCCTTTACGTCTCAACCAGTTAGATTCAAAACTGTGTTGGAAATTGAGGTTTAAAAATATAACCGATCTATAAACTGCCGTCAGGTAGAGTTTAAGCGGTGTCCAACAAAAACATTTGACGTGTAGAGTTTGTAAGTGTAATGCATGAAAAACATAAAATTTTCTTATCTATTTTCTCTTATAATGATTCAGTTTGGGATAAGCTTTACAGGTATGTATTTTTTTCAAGAAATATTGAGTGTAAATATATATATTTGAAGCCGTCAAAGTTTGCGACAAGATTCTGGTCGCTGGCATATACACATAGAAGAAATTCCGCATTGTTTTGAATCATAAGTGGGTTGTGCCCAAAGGGCAACCATAGTCTATATTATAAAAAGCCCTGGCGCACAATTTGTTGGGCTAGAAGGCTATTACCTTAATTAATTTGGCGTTGATGGTTTGACCCATTTTGTAGACTTTTTTTTTTATTGTCAAACTTTTACCATTGAAAAAAAGACATCGCCTGTCAAAAGTTTTCTCGATGTCTCTTTGACAAGTGTGATGAGTTGGACTAAGTCAGAATTTTTTTTTCTCTTTTCATGGCACATACAGAACTTTATTATTATTATTATTATTATTATTAATTATGTCTTATAAAATTTGAATGTTCCAAAACAGTCCTAACTCTGCTGATTGACATCATTTGTTTGTCTGTAAAAATGGCAGATCACAGCAAAAATCTGGCCTACTAAAATGATATATTTATGTTTACATGTCTGGTGTTGCTTATCGTAGTGCAGTATAGGCACTATCAATAAAACTGTCTTATTTTCGTGACATTTTTTCTGTTTGAATTGGATTCTTTTATGCTATATTAACTAGTGAATTGTGGTTATGTTGATATCAAGTAATAATTTAAATATTGTTGTTTAACTACAGCGATGATTGCAAACAAAGGTTGTCAAAATATAATTACCTGTTAACATATCAATTCCTTTGAAATGTATCTATCTATTTGAGCTTATTTATTGTCGGTACCAGTTGCCCATATCACCAATGCCCCCTGAAGAGATTAGTTATTTTATGTTGTGGGGGTAGTGCAAGATACAGAGAGCATCCCATTCCAGAGACATCCCTGGTTCTTTTGCATGCTCAGTATATAGCACTGATACATGGGACCTCAGTTTAACGTCTCATCCGAAAGACTTAATAATGTTAGTGGAGGAGTGGGGGATCGAACATGGGACCCCTGGTTTACCAGAACCACTGGACCAGATCCACTCCTTTTGAAATGTATAATTTTAGTTTTCTTTTTAGGTCAATATTATTTAAAATACCAGAATAATTAACTTATGTTTTATTCCGTAGAATAAATGTAATTCCTATCACACTTCCTTTCATCTCTAATTGACGACACATTAACTGTTTAAATGTTGACATGAATAAATTATCTGTCATGTTATTTATTTTTTATGCCACCACAGCATCTGTGATGCAGTGATGTGTGTGTGTCTGTTGTATACATTATATAGTGAACTTAGAAAATCTTCTTCTCAAAACCACAAGGCCAATTTCAACCCAACTTGACAGGATTGTTCCTAGGGTGAAGGACTTCCAAATATTTTCAAAGGATTTGATTGTGTGCTGAAATATGGTTGCCATGGTAACCAAAAGAAATAATAGGAGAAAACTAAAATAAAATCTTTTTCTCCAGAACCACAAGGCTAGGGCTTTGATATATTGCATGAGGCATTACCTAATGGACCTCTACCAAGTTTGTTTGAATCATGGCCCCTGGGTTAAAATGAGTCCCACCCCAGGGGCACATATTTATATATAGAAAAAACTTTAAAAAATCTTCTTCTTCAGAAGTGCAAGGCCTAGCACCTTTGATATTTTGCATGAAGCACATTAGGGGAGTTCACACATAAAAAATGATCATATTCTGTGAAGGAAATAGAAACCTTGGCAGCTTGAGTTATATCAATTCAGCAAGGCTATACGAGGCCTTATACCCCGCCAAGAATGTTAATACCTAATAATATATTTCATATCGTTTCAGAAAGTAGCTGAATTTAGTAGTTGATGATGGCTGTCAGTGCATGTTGTTTAGGGATTGATCTGGGTTCAACCTCTGTGAAGGTTACACTGGTTGACACACTATCAAAATCCTTGATCTTTTCTACCACTGAGACTACCGATGCTGAAGTAGGGAATACACAGCAGAAGTCAGAGCATAATGTTTCCAAAATTATGCTAGCAGTTGGTGCTTGCCTCACTAGAATTACAGACAAAAACAGAGAATCTGTGAAATGCATATGTGTTTCCGGTCAAATGCATGGTGTCTTGTTATGGAATAGTGAAGATCATAACAGTCTACAGGATATAAAATTAGGAGTTTGCAATACAACTAATTTATACACCTGGCAAGATAAGAGAGTTTCTGATGAATTTATCATGGCTTTACCAAAACCAGACTCACATCAGCATATAGCAGCTGGGTTTGGCTGTGTGACATTGTTCTGGTTGAAGAAGTTTGAACCAGAACTGATGGTCAAGTACAATACTGCAGGTGGGATAATGGACTACCTGGTTACAATGCTGTGTGGACTGGATAAACCAGTGATGAGTCATCAGATTGCCTCAGGCTGGGGATATTTCTGCTCAGAGACAATGACATGGAATACCCAAATGTAAGATTTCATTTTGTACATTTAATTTTTATGCTCTCCGGTTTTGTCCACAGTGTAACTCAAACATCAATGATTTCAGGGATTTACCTTAACCTTCATATAAAGATGACAGAGGATATTGAGAGTAAGTACAGTGCACAAGAACCATAACACGTCTTATCTAGTTTTCTCATTATCTCCCCTAAGTATATTTTGCTTGTCCAGAGCAACTCTCTTAAACCATAAAAGACATTTAGATGATATTGGGCACATTCTTAGTGGGGAGTGGCAGGAAGTGCTGAGTCCAAAAACCATAACTCTAGCTGCCCCTATTTTTTAGTTACTTCCCTTTATAAGTTTTATTATTATGTTATAATGCTTGTCCAGAGCATAACTCTAAAATTATCAATGGGATTTAGTTGATATTTAAGATATTGATAAAGAGAGTAAACTTGAAGTGCAGTGTTGAATAATTGTGACTCTGCCTTGCCCCATTTTTCAGTTATCTCCCTTTGATACATTTTTTTTAATGCTTGAGGGATTTTGTCCGGAGTATAATTCAAAAACCAATGAAGGGATTTACTTATCACTTCATAAGATGATAATGGACATTGAGAGTAATTGCAGTGCACAAGAACCATAACTCATCTTGACTAGTTTCCTCTTTATCTCCCCTTAGTACATTTTGCTTGTCTGGGGCACAACACTGTAACTGTTAAAGGCATTTAGTTAATATTGGGGACATGGCAGGAAGTGCAATGTTCAAAAACGATAACATTAACTGCCCTTATTTTTAGCTCGCCTGTTTTTGAAGAAAAAGTTGAGCTATTATGGTCGCTGATTCAGCGGGCGTCATCATGTTTGGCATCATGCAAAACCTTTAATGTAGCTGATTATTCATAAAATCATAAACCTTTTGATATGTAGTGTTTAGCATTTTCTAGTGGACCTCTTCCATGTTGCTTCAAATCATGACCCCAGGGTCAATATTGGCCCTGCCCCGGGCCCGTTATATATAGTTACATGTATAAAGGAAAAACTTTGAAAATCTTCTTCTCTAAAACCGCTTGTATCAGAGCTTTGTAATTTGATGTGAGGCCTCTACCATGATTGTTCATGTTACATGTTTGTCCTGGGGTTAAAATTAGCTGCAACCCAGGGGCCACTTGGTGATGCATTGACTTATACAGCATTTTGTTTGTTTGTTTGTTTGTTTTTTTTATATATGTAACTACTTGCCATCCCCCACCCCCCATTTTTTTTTTGATAGAATTCCTAACCAAAACCCCTGGTGATAGTCATACTAAGGCAACTCTCAGACAGAATTCCTAACCAAAACCCCTGGTGATAGTCATACTAAGGCAACTCTCTGACAGAATTCCTAACCAAAACCCCTGGTGATAGTCATACTAAGGCAACTCTCTGACAGAATTCCTAACCAAAACCCCTGGTGATAGTCATACTAAGGCAACTCTCAGACAGAATTCCTTTATTTTGCTTTCCTGGATTGAGATATTATAATTACATGTGTGTTTTACTGAAATAACTTTAAATCTATAAAATCCACTGGCATGATTTGAATGATTTCAGGAATAATCTTCTCATAAGTCCCCTACATAGCAGTTGATTCTTTTAATCATGCATAGCAAAAAAAGATGTCAGGGGTTAGAAGATTTTTTTCAAACACAACTAATGAAATTTTCACAAAATGTCTTGTCCTGATATAAAAAAAGTTAAGATTTCAGGAGGCATTGTACTTTTTAATGAATTAACTTTGAAAGATTTTTTATTTGCTTGATTTTTATCAACAAATATATATAACTGCCAACTAGACAAGTTTGTGAATATAGAAATAAATTTTCTCAATAACAGATTGAGAGATGCAGAATTTCCTGTACATCTGTTACCTAATGTAGTCAAGTCAGGCTCACAAGCTGGGACACTATGCTGTGAATGGTTTGGAATTCCAAAAGATACTCCAGTTCTGGCTGGCCTTGGTGACCTACAATGCTCATTCTTGTCTGGGTCAGAACAGGGCACAGATGCTGGTTTGTATAAGTTAAAGCTTATTTATTTAACTTCACTTGCTGGGGCCAATTTTCTGGGTCACAGGCATTTAATCAACAGTTGTTGATATGAATTTAGTTGTTTTACATCTACACATAAATAATATAAATATATACTTTGTATATATAAATGTGGGGCCACAGAGTTTGTAGGTGTAAGAGCAATCCTTCAGCAAGTGTCGGTGCTGATTCAGTTTATAGTGTTCCTATTAACTTCTGTCAGTACCTGCTTTTTGAGTTTGAAACTATAAATATTTGTTAAAGAAAGATTGTGGAAGTTAAAGATAATTCACCTGACTTGATGCAATTAAATGGGTTATCTGTTGGATAGGCTTCACCATACACTTTTGCTCTACTTCTGAAAAAATTAAGGATTATTATCTAATGAGTTACTGTATGATTCACTTGTCAAATGACACTGTAATTTTCAGTTTTCAAGAAAATGCCAATAACTTACTTGTACAAACAATCCGGATTGATACTATTTTCAATACAACTGTCTTTGGCAGGTGGCACAAATTCATTAGTTGCATTCGTCCTTGATTTCCCTGCCGGTGGAAAGAGCTATAAAAGACATATCTTGGTCTTGTTCTATAGGCAGTCAGGTCATACTCAGAACTTTTTGACAAAGAATTTCTTGGTTAACCTTTTTCTCAAAAAGTGTCAAAGATATTCTCTTTTTTTATTGCATTTTTATTTCTATCAAAGATGAGGTAGCATATTGTTTTGCAGATGTCAATTGGTTGGTCGGTCTGTAGACAATTCGTTTCCAGTAAAAATCTAGAGAACTCTTGGATCCACCTTCCTCAAACTTGGTATGTAGGTTGGTCATTACCAGTAGATGACCCCTGTAGTTTTCCATGTCTTTAGGGCATAGGCCAAGGTCACAGTTACCTTGGAAAGCAAAACAGTTTCTGATCAATAACTATAGAATAATTGGGCACAGGTTTTCCAAACTTGGTGTGTAGGTTGGTCATTACCAGTAGATGACCAATTTAGCTTTTCAGGTCACCAGGTCAAAGACCAAGGTCACAGTGACCTTGAATTGCAAAACAGTTTCTGGTCAATAACTATAGAATGCTTGGACCCAGGTTTTCTAAACTTGGTGTGTAGGTTGGTCATGACCAGTAGATGACCATTTAGCTTTTCAGGTCACCAGGTCAAAGACCAAGATCACAGTGACCCTGAATTGCAAAACAGTTTCTGATCAATAACTATAGAACGCTTGGGCCCAAGCTCCCCAATCTTCAGAAGCGGGTTGGCCATGGCCAGTAGATAAAACCTATAGATTTTCGACTCATTAGATTAAAGGCCAAGGTCACAGTGACCTTGAAAAGCAAAATGGTTTCCTTTCAATAACTATAGAATGCTTTGGCACAGGTTCCTTAAACTTCGTATGTACATTTGTAGGTTGGTGATGACCAGTAGATAACCTTTGTACATTGTAGCTTTTCATTTACCAGGTTAAAGACCAAGGTCACAGTGACCTTGATTAGCAAAACGGTTTCCGATCAATACCTATATAGAATGCTTGGGCCTAGGCTTCCCAAACTAAGGCAGTTTTCATAGGCAGGTTGGTATTGGCCAGTAGATGGCCACTATAGATTTTCGGGTCATAAGGCCAAAACTTCATAATCAAGTTAGTCATGGCCAGTAGATATCCACTATAGGTTTTCAGGTCATTAGGTTAAAGGCCAGTGTCACAGTGACCTTGAAAAGCAAAACCTTTCCTTATATATATCTAGATAATCCTTATGCCCATGTTCCTCAAACTTGGTATGTAAGTCGGTCATGACTAGCACATGAACCCTATAGTTTTTCAGATCACTAGGTCAAAGGCCAAGGTCACAGTGACCTTGAATAGTGAAATGGTTCTGATCAATAACTATAGAATCCTTTGGCCTGGGCTTCCTTATACTTCATAGGCAGGTTGGTCATACCAGTAGATCACCGCTTTAGTTTTAAGAGTCTCTAGATCAGAGGTCTATGTTATATTAATCATTAACTGAAAAACTGTTTTTAATGAATAACTAGAGAATGCTTCGGCCTACAGTCATTTAATTTGCAATGCAGGTTGATAATGACCAGGGTTAGGGTTATGACTCATATTGCTTTTGGGGTCTCTTGGTCAAAGTACAAGGTTACAATGACATTGAATAGCAAAACTGTTTCTGATCAATAACTATAGAACGTTTAAGCTGAGGCAGCCAAAATTTTCATAGGCAGGTTTATCATAGTCAGTAGATGGTCCGTATGAATATTTATCTCATTAGATCAAAGGCCATTGTCGCAGTGACCTTGAAAAGCAAAACCTTTTCTGATAAATAACTAGAGAATCCTTGGTCACATGTTCCTGAAACTTGGTATGTTGGATTGTCATGTCTAGTAGATGACCTCTGTATATATTTTCAGGTCACTAGATCAAAGGCCAAGGTCACAGTGACCTTGAAAAGCAAAACACTTTATGATCAATTACTATAGAATGCTTGGGCCCAGGTTTCCTCAAACTACATAGGCAGATTAGTCATGCCAGTAGATCACCCCTATAGTTTTTAGGATCACTAGATCAAAGGTTATGGTTATATTGATCATTAACTGAAATATTGTTTGTGATAAATAGCAAGAGAATAATTAGGCCTAGGGTTCTTAAACTTGCAATGCAGGTTGATAATGACTCATTGCTATTGCTTTTGGGGTCAGTTGGTCAAAGTTAGAGATTACAGTGACCATTAACAGAAAAATGGTTTCCAGTCAATAACTACAGAACCCTTGGGTATTGGCTCCTCAGACTTATGCGGGTTGGTATGTTCAGGTGATGACCCCTAAATTGTCTTTGAGGTCACAAGGTTAAAGGCCAAGATCATGTTGGCCATGAACTATAAAGAGTACAACAGATTCTGATTGATAACTAGATAACCATTGAGCCTTGGTTCCTCAAAACTTCCTACTTACCTACACAGGCAGATCCTGTACTCTTTTGTGTTCTCCAGTAATTGAACTTTATACATTTTATAACCAAAGTGTCATTTACATAATCTACAGTTCCTCTCATTCATCTAGCCAATAGCTTTTAATACCAGAAGCCCCTGTCATCTGCCCTTTAATGTACTGCCACAAGTCCCTGTCCTTCTACTTTCTTATACTTTTACGGCTGCCTCTAGCAGTAAGGCGCAAGGTGAGCATGTACAAACATCTCTTGTTTATTGAACGTGTAGGTACTCCTCCACCTTTTACAGAGCTCTGAATCCTAGTCTGATTGACAGTTTGCACCTAAACAAGTAGCAAACAGCTCTATCCAAGTGTAAACAGCAGATTTCCAAGTCAGAGACCTGGATAAGAAGTTAATAAATGATATGAAAAAAAAAAAAATGTCTTTTTTTTTTTTTTTTAGCTCCACTTAGAAGAAAACAAGTGGAGCTATTGTCATGACCGTCTCGTCAGCATCGGCATTGGTTAACCTTTTGGTTAAGGTCCATTTACCCAAAACTTCAAATACTTGATCACTAACAAGACGCCTACAGAGATTGTTGGTACTCATGTCACTGGGGTCAAAATTGGCCCCACACCAGGTGTCACTTGATTTTATGTATACTTATATATGGGGAAAAAATGTCTTAAGCATAGAAACAAACCTCCCCCCCCCCCCCCCCCCCCCCCCCCCCCCCCAACACACACACCACACGCACACACACGCACACACACACACATACATCAATCGCTAGATGTCACCACATCACAGATGCTGCCATGTCAGGGTGAGCTTTTAGGATGATTGATTGTCTGGCGTGCGTCATCGTGCATAGTGTGTCGTGCGTTGTCAACAATTTGACTTGACAACAGCTTAACTTGACATCTCCTCCTTAACTGCTAAGCCAACATTGACGAAACATGCCTAGGATATTCCTTTGCAAGAATCTCTAAGGTAACTGAAAGGAAAAGCGTTTGGCCTTAAGATTTGGTGTGTAGCATTGTCTAGTGGACCTCTACCAAGTATGTTGAAATTATACCACTGGGGTCAAATTTTGCCTCACCTCTGGGGGTCAATTGATTTACCATAGGCTTATATAGTGAAACTTTAAAAATCTTCTTGTCTGAAACCACAAGGCCCTGAGCCTTAAGATTTGGTGTGTAGCATTGTCTAGTAGACCTCTACCAAGTTTGTTCAAATTATGCCCCTGGGGTCAAATTTGGCCCTGCCCTGAGGGTCAATTGATTTAACATAGGCTAATATAGTGAAACTTAAAAAATCTTCTTGTCTGAAACCACAAGGGCCTGAGCCTTAAGATTTAGTGTGTAGCATTGTCTAGTAGTTCTCTACCAAGTTTGTTCAAATTATGCCCCTGGGGTCAAATTTGGCCCTGCCCTGGGGGTCAATTGATTTTACATAGGCTTATATAGTGAAACTTTAAAAAATCATCTTGTCTGAAAACCACAAGGGCCTGAGCCTGAAGATTTGGTGTGTAGCATTGTCTAGTGGACCTCTATCAAGTTTGTACTAATAAAACCCCTGGGGTCAAATTTGGCCCTGCTATGGGGTCATTGGTTTTTCAAAGGTTTATATAGAAAAAACTTTGAAAACCTTCTTGTCTGAAACCACAAGGCCCTGAGCCTTAAGATTTGGTGTTTAGCATTGTCTAGTGGACCTCTACCAAGTTTGTTCAAATTCTTCTTCTGGGGTCAAATTCGGCCAAACCCCAGGGGTCAATTGATTTTTCATAGGCTTATAATTAAGGAAAACTTTGAAAATCTTCTTCTCTGAAACGACAAGGGCCTGAGCCTTTAGATTTGGTATGTAGCATTGTCCTGTGGACCTCTATCAAGTTTGTTCAAATTGTACCCCTGGGGTCAAATTTGGCCCCACCCCATGGTCATTGGTTTTACATAGGCTTATATAGGGAAAACTTTGAAAATCTTCTTGTCTTGTCTGAAACCACAAGGCTCTGAGCCTTAAGATTTGGTATGTAGCATTGTCATGTGGACCTCTACCAAATTTGTTCAAATTATGTCCCTAGGGTCAAATTTGGCCCTGCCGTGGGGGTCAGTTAATGTTACCTAGGCTTATATAGGCAAAACTTTAAAAAACCTCTTGTCTGAAATCACAGAGCCTAGAGCATCAGTTTGAGGTCATCTAACAACTTTGTTCAAATTATGTCCCTTGAGTGAAATTTTGCCAGCTGTGGGGGGCACTTGTATTCATATAGATTTATATAGGGAGATTCTTAAAAAAGCTTTTGATGTTAGCTCAATAGCAGACCCAAAAGCAAAGTATTCAGGTGAGAAATCTAGGGCCATCATGGCCCTCGTTTTTAATACGTAGGTATTTGATTCCCCATCCACAACCCCACCCCCCCTCCCACACATACACACACACACACACACACACACACACACACACACACACACACACACACACACACACACACACACACCTCCAGGCCCCCTCCACCTAATTAAAAAAAATCTTGAATGAGTTACCCCATCAATCCCCCTTTACAGCCCCCCCCCACCCTCCTCCGCTCCTTCGTTTTTTTTTTATAGGTGTAGGGACTTGATTCTCCTATTGTTTGACTTAGCTTATAATTTACTATCCAGCACTGAGGAATGTGGAGCATGCTGTCCGCGGACAGGTCTTGTTTTTACATATTTTCAGTGATGAACATTTCTACTTCAAGTCAAGTGTGTTACCCAGTTCTCAGTTCAGAGTTCATTCCACCACGGTTTGAGGTGCCAACACCCATCAGCTTCTTCCCATTTTTCAATGGACAGTTTTTAGCTGTTGCTGCCAGCTTGAATGGTGGGAACTCCTTGTCAGCATTTGTGAGGATGTTACAGAACTGGTTTAGTACCTTTGGTAAGTATAGAAACATTCTGATTTTCTACCTCTGCATAAAGGGTCCTAGGGATAAAGATATGCTTTTGTCTGTCCCAGAAATCTGAGTTTTTATGTCCTGATAGGGTGGCATATAGTTTTAAGCTCGACTTTTTTGAAAAAAAAATCGAGTTATTGTCATAGTCATGGTGTCGTTGCCATTGCCGTTCCCGTCCAAAAACTTTAACATTGATCATAATTTTTTTTTTTATTCCTTGATGGATTATGTTCATACTTGGACACAACAACCCTTTGTAGAAGACCTTCAAGCTGACCAGACTAAACATGACCTTGACTCATAAATGACCTTCATATTCAAGGTCAAAATATTGAATTTTGCTAAAATTGGCCATAACTTTATTATTAATAGGTGGATTCTCTTTATGCTTGGACACAACAACCCTTTGGAGAAGACCTTCAAGCTGACCAGACTAAACTTGACCTTGACTCATAAATGACCTTCACCTTCAAGGTCAAATTATTGAATTTTGCTAAAATTGAACATAACATTAGTATTTATGGTTGGATTTGATTTATTCTTGGACAAAACAACACTTATGACAAAACTGACATGTTGAATAACTCAGATTTGACCATGACCTTAAATTACCTTTACCTTCAAGCTCAGATGATTGAATTTTGCCTAAATTGTCATAACTTTCTCATTTATTTTATATATTTATTCAAACTTGGACTAAACAACAGTTGTGACAAATCCGACATTATGATTATTTCAAGTTTGACCTTGACTTTTAAATGACCTTGACGGTCAAGGTCAAATCATTAAATTTTGTTAAAACTGGCCATAATTATGTAATTTATGGTTGGATTTGAATCAGACTTAGACAAAACAACACTTTTTCGTTTCGATTTCTAAAATGTCATTGTATGACCTATATTTTTGACCTACTGACCTACTTTCTGGTTTTGAGCTACAGCAATGAAATTTGGACTGTATGCACAGTTTTTTATTTCGATTTCAAAAATGTCACAGCATGACCTATATTTTTGACCTACTGACGTACTTTTTGTTTTCGGAGCTATGGCAATGAAATTTGTACCTTTTATACAGTTTTTTCTTCCAATTTCAAAAACGTCATAGCATGACCTATATTTTTGACCTACTTTTTTGTTTTTTAGCTACAGCAATGAAATTTAGACTGTGTGCACATTTTTTCGTTTCAATTGCAGAAATGTCGTAGCATGACCTATATTTTTGACCTACTGACCTACTTTTTGTTTTTGGAGCTGTGGCAATGAAATTTGGACTGTGTGCACAGTTTTTCGTTTCGAATTCAAAAACGTCATGGCATGACCTTTATTTTTGACCTACTGACCTACTTTTTTGTTTTAAAGCTACGGCAATGAAATTTAGACTGTGTGTACAGCTTTTCTTTCGGATTTCTAAAATGTCATCTCATGACCTATATTTTGACCTACTGACCATCTTTTAGTTTTTGAAGCTATGGCAATGAAATTGCATTGGTCTATTTCTGTGATATGCATCATTACATTCATAAAGATTTCTTTCATCTTTGAACCCAGGTTAGTGCTTTAGGGCCATTGGCCCTCTTGTTTATTAATACTTGGACAAAACAAAGCTTATGACAAAACCTACATGTTAAAT
This sequence comes from Cyclina sinensis, assembly GCA_012932295.1. Classification (NCBI taxonomy): domain Eukaryota; kingdom Metazoa; phylum Mollusca; class Bivalvia; order Venerida; family Veneridae; genus Cyclina; species Cyclina sinensis. The sequence continues at coordinate 48,452 of JAAONU010000184.1, forward strand.
TATTCAAGTATGACCTTAACCCTTAAATGACATTTACAGTCAAATTTCTAATTATTGCATTTTGCTAAAATAGCCAAACTTCTGGTTTTGTGGACGGATTTGATCTATACAGGGACAAAACAACACTGAGAATAAAAGAAACGTGTTAAACAATTCAAGCATTACCTTGACCTTTAAATGACCTTGACATTACTTAACTTGGCTATATCTTTGTTGTTAATGGATGTAGTGTCTTCATCCTTGGACATAACTACTTTTTAGACAATACCTCCAGAGAAGGTTAAACTGAACTTGACCTAGACCTTTAAGGTCAAATTTCTGAATGTTGCTAAAATTGGCCATAACTTTGTTATGTATGTTTATATTTCCAAATGATGTTTCATTTGAAATCCCTTCACCACAATGTGCTTCCTCTGATGTGTTTACCTTTGGAAATAGAAAAAAGTAGAGCGTGGCCCTCGCTTGCGGGCTCTTGTTGAACTGTCCGTCGGTCTATCTGTACGTCGTTACATCCAGAAACTTTGACATTGGCCATTACTTCTTTATTAGAAATTGGATTCTCCACATACTTAGACAAAGCACCCCTTTTGACAAGATTTCCCAATGACCTTTTTTTATTTGACCTTGACCCCTGAATGACCTTCAAATGTCCAGGGTAATATTTCTACTTAGGGGCAAATGTTCAAGGTGATATTTCATCTGGGGTCAAATGCCCAGTAATACATTTAAAGAGTGGGGGGCAAATGTCCTGGTGGCAAATGTCCCAGATTCACAAAATTTACAGTTATTCACAACTGCTATAAAACTGGTAACAGTTTGCTGTAGTAACCCTTTCAGTCTCAAAACAGGTGTTAATTTGGGAATAACAGGATGAAAGACAAATACTTGTTATGTTTGGCTTAGAAAATTTGAGTCATACTGTATTCTTCTTTTCCTGTATATTACAAAGGACACTTGGACACAATTTCTGGAAATCTAATTTTTTACTCATTGACAATTCCATAACTGATAAATTGACCACCACCATTTTAAAGATCACATGACTGCCATTAAAGGACTGCTAAACCTCACTTTGATGCTTAAGTTCCGTATAAATCTGTGTAACATTAGCACATTTCAAGGTGACATACTGCCTTATATCGTGTGAATTATGTTGCAGAATAAACATAATTTTATTGTATTATTATTGCTATTTTAGTATGTTTTATTCTTGACTTGAATATATCATTAACTTGATTTACTGTATATACTTGCTTATAAGACACTCTCGCTTATAAGACGCACCCCTAACTTTGAGTTGAAAATATGTACTTTTTGCATTGACCCTCTTATAAGACGCGGTCAGATTTTTACATCGTCCGAGGTCACGGGGTTCATGAAATTTTGAATTTTCACTTGGAAACCCAACTGCTGTATTTGTTTTTGGTATTTTGAAAATATTTAAACAAAATTAATTTTAACATATTTTATTTAATTTTTGACAAGGTCTGAATTAATTATTTATTTCTTAAACCCCAAGAAAAACTTCCTACAAATACAGTGACATCCA